>BLXT01002667.1:1189534-1224534 GCA_019648995.1 Plakobranchus ocellatus
AAAAAAAAACAACCAAAAACACATGCAAACTTATTAATGTAAGTAGGATTCATGCAATATATTCATACTAAATACACACATTTTACATAGACATATATTACTCAGAAAAAAACTTCATGCATAATGAAATTGTTGTAATACAAAAACAAAAGTGACTTTAGGTTTGTCTCACTCAATAAGCAATGTCTCTCTGAAAACGCAAGATTATACAGAGAGAAACTACGCTCAGCATCAGCTGAGCTCAAGCATGCATAGACGTAGGCTAAACACCTTAAGAGTTGTCACAAAAAACCCTTTACATGTGTTGAAAAAAAGTGAAAGTCACATCAAAAGTTGCAATGCATGTGATTAATGTTTATTGGATTATCACGGGAGTGCAAGTCATAACTGGACATTTTTTTTTTTTTGTTAGTTTTGTTTTCAATTTGTCAATTTGTCAATTAGGCTTAAATGGAAAACAGATTTGAGAGGACAATAATCGCCATTGTTTGTTCCAAACAGGGCACATAAGATGAAGAGGACAAAGAGTTATTCCAAAATAATAAGGATTGCCATTTGATCTTGTGAAATAAATGAAATAATTGTAGCCAACTTATAGTGGCAATTGCAGGATAATACCAAATTCGGATCACTTGTTCGAAGCCAATTTAATTTTTCTCGCTTGCACCCATGCAAATACAGAAAATTTTAAATATTTTAATGCTGAAACAGTACCTTTGACTTTTTAAATTCCATTACTTGATTGATGATGATCTGGAAGAATTGGAGTGGCATATGATTAAAAATTTTGATTTTCGTAATTTTTTTGCCTCTCACTTATATTATTAAATATTATTAGATTATTATTTCTCTTGGGTAGATCAGTGTGAAACATTGAAATGTTGTTTTAAAAAAAGAACCCAGCTATTTTTATAAGAACATATGATGATAGGTCTGTCACAGTATGTCACAGTATGTTTGTGTGCTTTCCCTTGGAGAGTTATGAATTTTTCCTTGAATAAAAGCTAAAATTTACAGAATGGAAACCAGGCATGACACAAGATTGTATGTTTTATGGAGTAAAAAAGGGTTATTTCTGACAGCCTCTCAAGAATTTTTCAGCCTGTTGAAATAATTGAAATTGAAACAAAAACGTTCCACTCACAACTAAACATGCTTTCTTGTACTGTCTGACATTTCAGCCACCTATACATTTCCATTGGATCCTTACATTTTTTTTTCTTTAATTTGGAACACATGCCCATCAACGACGGGTATTGTCATGCATAAGTCTCAAAATACACTGCATTTTTTTTCAACCCTAACTGTATTTCATGTTTTCTTTCTTTGTCCACATTTGAATGTGTACTGGTTTGTGAGGAGATTTTTTTTTAACTTGATCTTCGGAGTTAGTCATTTTCAAGGCTCAGCTGTTCTTTTGAATGCATTGTCTTTAATGCTATTAATTTGACATGTATTTTCTTCTGCAAGGGATTCTTTAAAAGCACTGAGATGTACTATGGTTTCTACACAAATGAGGATGTGGAAGTTGTATCAGGTTTATTTTACAAAATGAAGTATGCCTATCTACTGACTTGTGGAGGATATTATCTCTTCTGCCTCATACTCCTTGGTTACAGGTGAGTGCATTAAAATATAAAGACATATCAGTCATGAACATTTCTTGACGTAGGGCTGTTTATGCAAAATGCAACTTGCACTAGCATTGTAGAACTACTATTCACACTTTGAAATGGTCTAGGTTTACCTTGACCTTTACCTTCTTGAGCAGGGAAATTCCATGTTTCCATGTTTTATTATTAATATAAAAGAATGGTCAATTTTAAGAATGATGAACAGTGGTATTGATATTCCTTATTTTTAGTCTTTGCAGGACTATGGGAATAAGCTATGCACTGAGCTTTCATAGGATCAAGCCTGATTGCCAGAGGGCTTGTAATTTCATTACTGGAGTCTGGTAAAAATCAAGGCCAGTACAAGGCACCAGTCCAAAAAGTAATCAATGCCTAAAACAGGCTGATTTGAATGCTTTATTGGATCTAAATTTACAGTTACCCTATCGATAAGTTTTCCCTTATTTACCTGATTCTGTTTGGATAATAAAATATACACCATTGTACTTTATTTTTAACTGCCTATATTTACAGAAAGAAATTATGTTTTGCTGGCTCAATTGTGCATTTTGTTTTTAAGGACAAATCGATAATCTTGGTCACAAACCAACTCCAGAAAGACAAATTCTACAGGAGGAGGGAAAAATTGATTTCCTCTAACACGTTTGATCACGTGATTGTTTAACACATTTAATTGGTTTCTGAGACATGATCTATTCATAAGCGATACTTTATATATTTTTCTATCATTCAAAAGTAAAATCAAGTAAGCAGGAAATTCCGGAGTTAGAAGGTTTTTGCGCAAGACCATGGAAATATTGAGTGAAAATTAAGACTTTATTTCACTTTCATTTGCATACAACTTTAACTTTTTTTCTTTCTCATAAATTTTTGCTCTTGAAGTATAAATGGTAAGGTTTCAAAAGAATATGGTAGAAAACATACAAAGTATTTGTTGCTGTCTCAAAGGAAATGTGAAAAATTAGAGAAAATACTGATTTTCTCTTTTTCATGTAATGTACTTTCTCTGGGCTGTGTGAGAAGAGCAATGTTTAAAAGAGCTTTAAAATGATACAAAATGTAGCAAGATTGGCCCAATTTAAAAAATAACCAACATGGGACTGAAAGAGGAAACATTTGAGGCCCTGCTGTGTTGGCTTCAATATGATTTCGATGTATACAAGTCAATTCAATTAGAACTCCTAAAGCTGCCAAATATGAAACCCAAAATACTAAGAAATTCAAGAGCCACATAAAGACAACATAAATTTTATTTATACATTGGATGTAGGACAAGTGTAACAAAACCTGAGGTGTGAAACACGATCCGATATATGAGGAGGTAAAATAAACATTTTCACTTTGAAATCTCTTACAATGGTATAAATTATCCAGGAAGACTCATCCATGGCTGTTTTGTTCTCTGTGGGCAGTGACTAAAAATTCAGTGACCAAATTTTTTTTCAGATGTTAAAGGCTGTAGAAATAGAAGCACCAATGATTTGAGCTAGATTCTGTATGCATGACATTCTCAAGTAGGCTGATTGAAAATTGAAACTTCATCTTTTTATCAAGGAGCAGAAGATTCTTACAAATTGTCCTCTTGTGCCTCTAAAAAAAGATGCCTTGAGACCAAAAGTTGTGCTTTCTCCTTTTACTGCATGTTCTTAGTAGAGTTAATGCTCTCTGTGTGTTTTCATCAGATAAAGCCATTTTGCAACTGAATTGTTAGTAATTAGGAATGACCATTGAGCAAATCCTTGTGATAAAGTTACCCATGTTTTAATCTTATAATTACTGATAATCTAAAAACAATATATCTTCAATATTATCATTTGAAGCACGAGTGCACGCACGCACACACACACTCACACTCACATGTTCACACAAGAACTGCTAGCTTCTCAGAGCATAGCATTACAATGAAAAGTGCTTTTTCGTACTGAAAAACAAACACAATAAGACCGGAGTTTAGACCAGATAATATAACATGTCGTAAAAGAAATTTAAAGTGAAGATAAGATAAAGGTACAAGTTGTACCAAATGATAAGGAAAGGCAATGACTTTTTGTCCTTTAAGAATATAAAATTGACAGTGAAGTACTGCTTCATTGATAGACAGAAAAGTAATGCCTTTTGGCCATAACTGTAGTGAATGCTTTAAAAATATTTTCTGACTGTTTGACTTCAGCCACAGAAAATTTTAATTCTCCATGACGACAAAACAGCACAAAAACATTGATGGATACCTCTGTTATAACAAAAGTGGCATCCCCTAAATAATTTTTTTGCAAAAAGCTGTTTAGCAGAAAACGTTAATGAAAGAATGGACTTGTTCATGGTGAGACTTGTATTGATGACAACACTATTAGACAGTGTCAAAGTCTGTAAAAGGAGATCTAATGGAGACCAGATCCCATAGTCCAGTTGCTAATGTGCTTATTTTTAATACTCTCTCTGACATTCCCAATGAGTGCAAATGAGTCAATTGCAGTTAAGTTTTATTGTTCAGCTTACAATAAAATGCCAGATCATGCACCCCTTCTTTAATCAGTGGCACATTCATTTTTTTTTCCTTTCTGTATAGTTACCTGAAGTCTTACCGCAAGTATTACATTGATGCTGGTGGGACAATGTGCCTCTACTACTTTAACCTATTGTTGTGTGGCTGGGACTATGGAATCAAGTCTCAAGAGGCCAGTGTTCTCAAGCAGAGCAGTATTTTCCAAGAGATTAAGGTATGCCCTTTAAATGTATGTGTTTAAGGGGAACCAATGAGTTCACGTAAAATTAAGATAACCACAAGATATTTAAGATATCATAGAGGAAAGAATACAGTTAACTTGCTAATCTGAGGGAAAAAAAATGATCAAATGATGTAATGTCTTGATTTTGTTGGTCATTAATAACAAGTGATATCCTTGTGAGAAGGATAAGCATTGTGCACAAGCATTGTTTGGCTCTAAGGTGTGAAGGAAAAAAAAAATGCAAATGAAATCAATAACACGCTTTTTAAAAAATACAATTTGCAAAATAAAAGGATGTCATGAATAGCTTAGTGTTGTTTAGTTATAGATCTAGCTGAACTATGCCTGTGGCAATGAGTTCTTTTAAGTAGACTAAATAATAGGAATCTCCCTAAGTCTTGCTGAATATAGAATAAATATAAGTAACACACAGCTCTCTCTAGTTTACACCATTCCTCCTTTAAAGAAATCAATTGTGGCACATTATTAGCACAGGGCATAAGGTACCCAGGCCTATTTTGAGATACCTGGCTGTGAAGTGGACGAATTACTTTTAGAAAATTTTTGATCCAATCAACCTGGATTAATCAGGCACAAGTGGTACTATCATAGTGAGCTGTGAACATTTATATGTGCATACCTTAATCTCGGTAATACTGCTCTGGGCTCTTGATAGTTGTTTTGATAGTTCCAGCCACAAGTTTATAATTTACATTTTGATAGAAAAAAAATCTATACGTCATCTTAGCTCTGTTACTAGTTTTGCCAGATTGAACTTTTAATTCCTTTTTGAGTCAATAAGAATTTTTGAAAGGCTCTAGTACAAAACTATCCACAATGATTTGTGCCTAATTCACCCTCGTTGTCTCACAAATTATCATCTGAAATTGATGCTGGTGGGACAAACTGCAAATTTGTAAAATCAACTTGCCAGCCTGGTGTTGGTTGGTGTTACTGCAATGGGGAAAGCCTAAACTTTCTTAGTAGACCTTCTTTTATGATAGAAATGTGCCAATTGCATAACTCTCTCACACACTAAACCAAGGAAATTCAGTACCACTTTTAAGCTGGCAAGCAAGCCATGACTAAGGCTGGGTAGGATATTCTTAATATTGAAGGATGTTCTTAAAATTGACTGAACACTAAATTTTGAAATAGCAAAGCAATTGAGCTCAATTACTAATAAAATCTGTGCTAAAAGATATATTGTTTTCAGCCTTATGGTAATAATATAAAAGTCTGCTGAAAACACTTGCAAAAGCATTATGAAACAAAATACCTAATGTGCTTTATAAGTAAAAGAACTTAAAACGACTTTTTTTCCTGTTGTAGGATAGCATAATCAGGAAAAATTGATTAAAAACTTAATTCTGGATCTGTTTATCTACCTTGGCTGAAGATGCACTGTATTAGAAGAATAACTTAGGGTAATACATACCAATTATCTTGCCATTCTGTCATTTGTTTCATAGTATATTAGCGATGTAAAAAATATCCAACAAATAAAAAATACTCTAAGAGACACAAAATAAAAGATGAGATAAAGCATATATGTACTAATTTTTTTTATAAAGTTAGAAAGGGTTGATTTCTTAGAATATCACTTTAAAAGCATTACTGTTAAATATATGTAAAACAAATATGCACAAGTAGCAGTGAGTTTGTGCTTGTGGCAGTGATAAGAGGCAAAGGGACCTGCTTTCCCCAAAGATAGTTCACTTAGCTAAATAGCACTCAGGTTGTAAAATTCTACTTTGTCAAGAGATTGCCTTGATTTGCTGATAGGAATCACATGATCCTGTTTGCTTTAAAATGGCTTTCCTAAATGGCATCATTCAAGATGTTATGAATTCTCCAAATCAGCAAGCAACTCAAATTTTGAGAAAATTGTTGATGAGAAACAATATAGACTACCAATTGAGGAAAATTTGATGGCAGATGATGAAGAGGAAGAGGAAATTAGATTGCAAGAAGTTGGAGGAGAGTTATGTACATAATTCTGGTCTAAGATGGGTTGAGAGTCCTTCCTTATGATGTAGTGACTCTAGATTGAGATATTAAGATGAATTGGAAGACGATACAGCAATGGTATGGAAATAGATAGGGAGAATGCTTGTGTAGTTGTAGTTTTGGGAGGAATGCAGGATTAAAAATGTTGTAGAGCAGGATACTGAGCTGGAAAAGACCAATTGCTTCTGTGCTTCAAGCTGAATCTAGCTTATGAAAGACAGGTTATGTAAAATGTAACTGACTGAATGAAATGCTGTGAAATTTTGAGGGACTATCAAGTATTATGAGTTAGAATTATTTTGAGTATTCTTAGAACTTACTTGTTACTGTGGAGGAGTTTTCAAATTTTTAAGCTTCTCTCAAAAAGATGGATTTCAGCTTCACATTTTACATTGGTACTTGAATGAATATATCTCAGCCAAAATTCACCTGATTGACATAAAATTGGTATCAAATTTAGGCCTAAGACTTGTGCCTTTGTCATTGAAAATGACCTGAGGGTACCTTATGCCCCAATTTTACAGAAAGCATCACACATATAAGCAATAAGCAATAACCAATTCATCAAATTTGTAATTTTTAGCTTGTGTTTCATTTGATATGGTTTCACTATGTATCATCTTTTTAAAGCACAGTAACTACACTAAAACAGTGCCTGTAATGTCTTAAATCTTGTGTGACAAGCAATTGATGGTGACATATTCCAAATATGCACAGGAGTACTTGGCAGGCAGTAAGATGTTACAGACTAGTAAAGAAACAGGCCATAAAATTGCCAAAAAATGGTCTTTCACTATCTTGTCATGGGCAATAGTTCTGAGTCTACTGGCTGCATCTGGTTTCATCACATATACAGTGTCTAATGAGCTGTCCATCAAGACAGAACTTGATAACTCTGTAAGTTTTGATGAATGTCTTGACATATTGCAAAAAAGTTCATGACAATTTGTTCATCATGTTTATAATTCAAGAGATTGCTCTTTGAAAAAGTCAGTCAAGTGATTAAAAAGTATTTTAACAAACTCCCAATTTTTATCTGAGTCAGGCATGAAAAAGAACATATTCTCAGGCTATTTTATATTTTAGCATTACTAAGATATATCTATTTTAAAAAGAAGAAAATCAAAGGATAACACATTTTGCATAGATTACACTCTCAAAATGCAATTTGCGACTTTGAGTGAGTGTCAAGGCATGCTATTAATAAATGTATCTCATGTTTTTAAGGCAATCATGTTAAAAAAAATTCATTGTGGTGGGAAAGAAAAACCTTGCCATTTGCTATTAGAGTTGATGAGCTGAGTTGTGTAAATATGACTTACTTGTTTCTGTCTCCATCTCTTCTTTTGATACAGACAAGTATCCCAGTTATTAGTCCACTTGCCATGCCTGTGGTGCTCTCCTCTATTCAACTGGTTGTGCCAATGATCTTCACTTTCCTAGAGGCACATGAGGATTATTCTCAACCCAAATATGAGCTTTATGTACACATGTTCAGGTAAAAGGTTACTGCATTATAAATGTATATCCCAGTAGTATTCACCACTGCAAATGAGATCTTTGCAATATAAACAGCCATGGATAAATAATACCAACACTGCAAACTCAGACTTGTCAAGTCTATGGATTTAATTAGAGCCTCACTATTTCTTTTAAGAAATTGACTGTCTCCTGATTTCCCGAGTCAGAATCAGATTTTTTTAATACTGGTTTAGAATGGACCTTTTGAAGCCCAGACATATCAAATTTGTTTAGGGTTGTTGAGTAAAAGAAAATTAACTCCTTCAAGATGGATCAAGCAACAGTTGTGAGCTCCCGTTCCATCTTGTTGGGCAGATCATGCAACCCTTGCAACCACTGGGACCAGGAATCCAGGCTCAAACCATGCAGTAACCTTTCGCTTTATTTCATGTGAAGTTATTAGGGAATCGGCCAAGAGCTTTTCAAGTTATTGAAAATTAAAGGGAGTCGATTCTATTGGTCTATTTGTTGCTGATAGTTGCTCTTTCTCAGCCCAATTGTTTGACATTGGCTGGCTGCAAGGAAATCAAACATTTTTGAAACATTTAAAGTCTTGAATAGCAGCTCACAGTACTATCTTTTAGGAGATGAAGAGCCAGATTTTGTAGTAGACCAAAGCCCCAGTGATGATTCTGATGATGAGTCCAGCAGTTCTAGATAGATCTAGATCCAAAGTTTCTTGAATCGAATTGTCTACAGCTGGGTCTAGTTCCACATAAAAAATCTAGAGAAGCAACTAGATCTACACCTGCAGATCTAACAGCTTAGATGACAAAATTTTTTGCACAACAAACTAGAAAAACCCACCAAAAGCAACAAACTGAATGCATAAGAATCTTTTTATTAGATTTATTGGACAACTGACATAGTATCAAAAACTTTTGGGAAACACCAATTTACACCCCATTTTGAAAAAAACTATCGGGGGGAAAAAAATCAGATAATGATTTTTTGTTTTTTTCCATCTTTTGTACTTATTTAGATCTATTTAATGTGTAAAAATTGTGTCAATATCACATTAGGAAGTATCTTTTCTGTGTAATGTGTAAAAATTGTGTCAATATAATAGTCGGAAGTATCTTTTTCAATCTTTTGAAATACAGCAAGAACCCCTTGTCTCTTGTTCATGTAGACCCATGAAAGCGTAGTCTCCAGTGAGTTAAGGAACAAGCACAAAACTTTTTGACTGCTCCCCTCCTCCCAAATTACCATTTCTCTATTTTCCTTTGCGGCAGTGGTATCATTGTTTCAATCATTCATCTAATGTACAAGTAGACCTAAGCATGCATTCTTACATTCTAGGCAATGAAGTTGAAAATCTGGAGAGGATAGTGTTGCTAAATATTTAATTTGAATAATTTTGGCCTATGAATTATTTCTTTCCTACAAAATCATACATCAGTGTCTTAATGCTTCTAATTGTCCACATTTCTGTGGATTTCTGCATATTCTATCTTCCTCTGAATTTTAAATGATGCTCCACAGATATTTCATTACTTTAGAGTTGAACAAAATATTATAAGTTAAATTGATGCCAAAGTGCCCTCAAATGGCTTTATTTGCAGCCTTAAAAAAAAAAAATTCTTTCTTTCTCTCTCTCTCTCTCTTTCTCTCTGTATCCAGGGACATGGCACTAAAAGCAACCATGCTGGCTGTCCTTGTGTACTTTTGGTTTGAGATTGCTGCATCTAAACTGGAGGTAATTTTCTGTCTTCCATGATCATCATTAACTGTCTATCTCTCATATGACATAGCATCCCTAATTGCCTGTTTTAATTCTCTATGTCTCTTTTGTACCCAAAATATTTCACTTTCCTCAATAGCATATTGTTTTAAAAGCCTTTTTTTCTCAATAATACTCCCTTTTATGGCTTTATCCATGAGGATACTTTGGGATGATAAATTATAGTTGTTGCATCTGCTTAAGATAAGCTGCTGAGGATCAAGGCAGAAGTTTGTTTTAACTAAACTTTATCTTAACCATTTTAAGAGGAAATAGATTTTCTCTATGTCTCATGTTTGGCCTAATTTTGTTGACATTACCTGTGTTTATCAGAGAGAGAGAGAGAGATTCAGAGATTGTGCAAGGTGATGGTGGGGTTGGGAGGAGAGAAGAAGAAATTGCAGACACTGCCCTGCCTTGGAATAACAGGGTTGACAAATTTTAGTGCAAAACAGATGATTTTTCCTACTGCTCTGATGAGAGTTCAAGTTCATTTCCTAAAACCTGTGAAAAATATGACTACCAATGGATAAGACTTAACGTAGCTGACATACACTATCTCTTTCTTTCACAAACACATATTAAGTTCACAATTCTACATGCCTTTCCAGTCACAACAAATCTGAGGTGCGCATTCATGCATAAAAATATTTACATAGGCCTAAAACATTAACATTACTAAAAATGAAATCAGGAGAAACATCAAAGGAATTTAGTCATAATGATTTTTTAAACAAATAATTATCCATGTCTAAGACTTAAGCACTTGCAAATTTCTCATCAATGGGCGTTGTAGCAGCATTGTAGAAGTTTATTTTTAAAATTTCTTGTTCTGTAGTGTTGGGAGACTTATGTGGGAGAGGAAATTTATCGTCTGGTCATTGTAGACTTGATCTTCACCCTCTGCTACTCCCTGTTCAGGGAATTCTTTTGCAAGTAAGATCTGTCAAAGTTGAGATGTGTGCTTGATTTAGTCTTTTTTGTTCTGTCAGTTTGTGCTAAGGATAGAAAAACTGCCATAAAAGATTCCTGGAGAAACATTTTTTTTGGGGCGGAGGGGCGCGGGGAGTTGCTCATTTAATTCTTTAAATTGGTTTGCCTGATAAATATGAAAAACTTTTTCTGTACAAAAATATCTCTTTACATTTATAATAATCACAAAAAAAAAATTTTACGGCATTACAGTTTTTATTTCTTATATCCTTGTCTTACTCTCAAAGTCATTATTAAATGTAAATTCATTTACCTTTTTACTAAACTTGAATGAATTGAATTGAATGGCATTCTTTGCGTTTTTGTAAACTTAAATCAGTTATAGTTTTGTTTTGAATTATATAGCAGTTGTAGAAAATAAAGAATTTACAGTTGTGTATGTTATTACCAATTTTTGAAAGTTAAAGAAGAATATCCTGTCTTATGTTTTGTTTAAGGCTTTGCTCCCTCAAATGGAAGACTATAAAAAAAGCTGAATTTGCTACAGGGAGACATACATTGGAACTGGTTTATTCTCAAAGTCTCTGCTGGTAAATATTTGATCTATATTCATGCAGTAAATTTGGTAATACCTAGAACTTCTATTCACATTTAATTATCATGTAATGCAGGGCTGCTGTTATTTCCACACACATATATTTATTCCAACATTCTTTGTTGCCCCTCAAAAGTCCTGGTGAATGCCCATAAATTCTGTTTTCTGGGCACATGTGCTAAAATCCCTTTACATGGTCCAGATATAAATTAGAGGTAGGCTTTCAAAATCGGCTTGCACAGCTCACAGCACTAATGAAGTTCTATAAAATTGATTACATTCCACTTGGTAGAATATCTTTTTATGGGCTATCGAACACAGCAAAAGTTCTTGAATGGAAAGAGCAATTGAAGGTCTTTTTGTTTATATCAGCTTTGTGTTTATTTTTATGTTTGTCAACTTATAATCAGCTGCAGCAAAGGTGACTATTATAAGAATTTTTTAAAGACTACCCCATGGTTTTCACGCCTTTACAACTTTCCCTTAAACAATGCTTGTCTCTGATTGGTTATAAATGAAGAGAAACTAAGCTTTTATTTAATATTTTGGGTTCTGTTTTTTTTTTAATTTACTCACCTCTTCCAGGCCAGTTATCATTTTCCATTTGAGATTTTGACAGCTTACATAAACTATTCAAAGTTCAACAATACACAATGTGAAAGTTTAACTTGTACACTTTATTGTATTAACTCATCGAGCTGTGCTCTTTCACCATTCTATTTAGAAAAAATGCCAAAAGTGAAAAAAAAATTCAATCAGTATGCATGGTAGGCTTAGGTCTAAATCTACAGGCCAGCTGCCTATGTTACAGCACTCCACAATCAGACCTGAATTTGCATTTTTTAATGCTGAAAAAAAAAAAGAAGAAATAATAGGATGCCCATTCTGTGACTGTGGATTGAGAAAAGAGCTTCACAAGTGAAAATTAGATATCTGTCAAAATTGCTAATCTGAGTCAAATAATGCTGACACAGTGAACAACCCAATGTAATGTATATTTTTTCCCACTTTGAATTAAACAAGCTGCACTGTATTCAAAGTTTTAAGCTAAATATTTTCCTTGGAATGTCTTAAGTTTTTTTTTTTTTGTACACATCAAGAAGCCTTATATTAGGGGAAAGTAATTAAGAACAAGCCTGATTTATAACATTCTTCAGGTTGGGTCTGTTTTACTCCCCTTTGCTTCCGGTGGTGGTGATTCTAAAGCTCATCGTTATCTTTTATGTGAAGAGGGTAAGTTTTGGTCATCTTAAGAGTGATTCATTCAGTGTATTACAAACATTTTCTATTTTGAAATTATTGCTTATTTAGATTTTCTGCTCTCTGTGGACTTTGTAATTGTGAAATTAAACAGGACTTTGTCACGAAGTCCCAAGATATATACATTGTATAATAAGAGATAAGAGGTGTCTTTACATTAAAGGCCTTTTCCTCAAAATTCTTTTCTTTTTATGCCACAGATACATTAGGTTTAATCTCCATATCATATCTTTATATACATTATATACATTTTAGAACTTTTATTTTACATATGTATTTGACCTACAGTTCAGTGTAGTACAAAACTGTAGACCATCTCTAAAACCATGGCGAGCATCACGGACTCACACCATCTTTGTTGGATATCTGTTCACCTTCTTCATACTCAGCTGTGTTGCTGTAGGCTTTGGCATTTTTCTGTAAGTATTCAATTCCAAAATCGTCCTTTTCATCTTCCTCCTGCCGTGTATGCCAAAAAAGCACAGTAACTTTTAGTCGTCATATATTTTTCAAACAAGCTCACTCATGACACTGAGGCTCACAAAATGCCTCAATTGATCTTTTTCACATACAAATCAGTGACAGAGAAATATATATATATATTATGGAAAATAAGTTTCAAAAGTTTTACTCATTCCTACATGTTGTGAGCTGAAAATGTGGCAATGCAAGAACAGCAGTCTAGCTAGCAATTTCATCTTTATGCTATAACTAGAGCAGAGCTAGATGTATTCTTGAAGTGTGCAAGGGTAAGAAGATTTCACTATAGCGTGGAGAAATCAAAATCTATTTTTAAAAGGGCTGATGAACAATTATTCATAAAAGCCTATCAAGTTCTAATTCCAGATTCCACAAATTTTCTATACAAAGGAACTAAATTCACTTAAATAGCCAACTGTAAACTTTGAAATGCTGTTTTAGGTCTGAAACGTGTTTTTAATCTTATTTCTGAAGATGAGCATGCCATGCTGCCTAGAATAATTTGTACTACCCTAGATCTCTTGCTTATATGCCCTTCCTATGTATTTTCTAAAGGGTCCACTTTATCTCAAACATTTATATTCAAAGACTCACACAGGCTAATTTGCAAGGCATTGCTTATATTTTACCGATAGTTAATGTTACTGATACTTCTGTGTCACTAATTACTTATTCCTGTTCACTGAAGGTGTAGTGTAAGAGCCTACTCTTGTTTATTTACTGATTCATAAAAGCTAAAAACTTATAGATCTGCAATGGAATAGATCTTTTCACTGATCTCTTGCACAAAGACGTTATCAATCATCTTTCCGTTTCCACCACAACATCACTGTAATTATTATCATCATCATCAACTTTATCATATTCACTTCTTCGCTATTAAAATCGCTTAATCATACCACATTCATCATCACCACCCTCACAATTTTCATCATCATCATCATTGTCATCACTATCTTCATCATCATCATCACCAATACCACCTTCATCATCATCAACTTCCTTCTTCTCGTCACCACTGTAATCATTGTCTTCATCATTCCACCATCATCATCTTCATCATGGTTGATTACAGCTCATCACATGCAATCTTAAGACCTAGCATAATATTAAAAAAATAATTAGATTATCAACAGTGTAGACTGAAATATATTTTTTTATTCACCAGTTTTGTTACTTACTGAAACTTTTAATAATTAGGGTATCTCACCTCCAAACAAGAGTGTTACAAATGATAAGCATCATTTAATATTTAAAGTTAATGCCTAAGAGTAGATATATTGTGTGTTGATCAGATCAGTACAATCTTAGAACATAGAACAGTGCACCAAAAACAATTTCTCTTTATTTCATGTCGAATACAGATGGCATGAATTTAACATGTATTTAAGTATATTTTGCAAGTAAGTATATGTCACCCCATTCCATTTCTGAACAATTATAAGTTATTCATAAAATCTGAATTTCCTCTCTGTCAGTTTTGACAGTACCTGTCAGTAGCTGAAACTAAATAACATTTTATGTCGGTAAAATGGGGGTAGATAGAAATTGTTACTTGTAGGAAAAAGAACTAGCAAACCTCATGAATGGTTTTTCCTCCAAAATATGATTGTCAACACACAATTTCATTAGATCTAAAGATTTTGTTATGCCATTTCTGGACTAAATTTCCTCAAAAATCAGATCATAAAATGAATCTAGGCAGGGGTCTGTATGTTTCAAAGTGAGTAGACAATTATTCCTTACAGAAAGGCCCATAATTTATTTTGTGAGAATCTTAATTGTACACTCAATAACAACAAACAAATTATGTAAGCTAATGAGGTTTACATTTTTTTCTTTTCCAAGCATCAAGCCAAGCACTGCCTGTGGACCTTACAAGGATTACAAAACAGCCTATCAGGTGGTAACTGATGCCATAGAAAACTGGAAAGCTAGTAATGATGTTGTGAATGAGTTCTTTAAGTTCATTTCGTCACCAGGATTTATTTCAGGACTCTTGATATTATTAGGGTGAGGTTTATTTTGTTGCTAAATTTAAGTCATAAAAGTTAATGCTACCATGACTTTACTTAAAGCAGACATTAAAAATTATTACTTGAATACCACTGAACCATTGTTTATAAATATGAATTGCAAGCAAATGCAATAAGGCTCACAACAGGAATTATATTCATTTGTTATATACATGTCTAGGTTGAAACTAGTAATTTTGACCAATCTCTTGTTTTATGGGGATGTGTCCTATGTTAACACAGGATACAGTGGAAGTTGGTGATAGCAACAACTTTTGTTCTATCATAAAGTATGCTTATAGCAGGGACTTTTGTTATTAATCAAAAGAGATTAAAGAAGCACTCATTATTCTATTGACTGTAAGGTAAAGGCTGACAAATCTTGCTTTCATGGTTACCTCACGTGCAACAAGTGAGGTCCGATGAGAGTGGAGCAAAAGCATAACAATAATCATGTCCCACTTTTATTTATATTATTTACAGAGGCAAATATCTAATATAAATCAAGTAATTAACTGGGATGGGAAAGGGGAGGAGGATAATGGATAATGATCATTGGCAGAGTGCTGTGCTGGGCTTGTTCATGTACCAGGGTGATGCAGGATGGGTTATCAAAGATCTCGGTTGTGTGATAGTCATGTCTACTTGCTGAGTGAACATAGGCTAGGCTTGAGGGGTTGGAATGTAGACTTGTATGCCTGAACTGGTAATGCATAGCATGGTATAATGGAAGAGACTATGGGGGAAAGGAGCACAGCACAATACTCAGCATCATTAACTGGATATACCACTGTTCTAGACAGTGTACATAGATCTAAGCCCATTTGAGGCAAGTTGGGTTTTGTGCTTAATATTGTGAGCATGGGTCATTTAGATACTTTTTGCTTCCCTTTTTTTTTTCAAACTTCCAGATTTTGTTATCATTATTAACAAGGAAACTGGTTTTGATACTTGTAATTTCAAAAATAAATTTTATGGATTCTCTAATTATGGCAATTGTTGTCGTTATTCAAACTGTTGTCAAAAATGGTTTCCACTGTTCATTTTATAATAAAATTTTATAGAATTGCATTGCTGTATATGAAATTCCTTGGCTTTTGACAATTCTTGGCTTAATTTCGATATCTAAATTTATAAAATGAATGCCATTTTGAGTAGAAGTTTAACATTGGCTTCGTATTGAATTGCTCATAACCTTTTTCTTTTTTGTATGGTTATTTAACATAATTTTTCAAAAATTTTTTATATCTAGCTGTGTAAAAAAGATAGCTATTTACAACAGAAAAATACTGTTTTCTCTTATCTTCAGAATGATTCTGTACTACACTCGAACTGTGATGCTGAGTCACCGAGAGAGAGTGCAGCAGTTTAAGTTGCAGCTGGCCTCGGTTAGTCATACAAATTTCTTTTTTTAAGGTCTCTATCAGTCTTATGACGTCGCTATATTTGTCAGTGTACACTGATTTGTCCATTAAAGTATAACATTTGGAGGTAAAATTATAGCCCTGGGGTGGTATTTGAGGTCAAGACAAAACTTTGCTTAGTAGTAAGTGAAGCTATATGACTTGGATTAGCTAATTTTCACCCCAACTTTCATAACTAAAAAGTAAGTACTCGATGATTTAGCCTTGACCATGTGCATTTGCTCACAGTGTCAATTATAGCACAACAGCAGCAAGATGCTTAGCTGGCTGGGGTGATACAGTTTAAAACGTGGACTTTTTTTTCTTCTTGAAAAAAGAAATCCACAATACAGATTTGTGAGTTTGCCAACAATTTCTGGAATCCCGACAATTTTTGTAATAAATTCTGCCTTCTACAACCTGTAAAAAAAGGTATTTTGTCTTTTAACCCTCACCACCACATATACCAACACAACTCATTTTCCAAATTGGGGTGACACATCACCCGTGTGATCAAATGTCAGAAATAAATAAATTAAATCAACTGTATTAAGAACAATTAGAGTTATTGATTTTTGTTCAATTTCAGTTAAAGTTAATTTCCCTTTTTGTGAGAGTTTTTCTGTCTTTGCAAGATCTGCCGCCTGATTTGCATATGGTATGATAAAAACCAGTGCAGCTTGTAAGCTCCTTCCAACTGGCATCAGCGGAATCTGCAATCCTACCATGTTTCAGGAACTTACTTCACAGTTGATGAGCAGCTTGTTCCCTTCAGGGTGTACATGAGTAGCAAGCCTGACAAAGATGGGCTGAAGATTTTTGGACCTGTGACAGTTTGACAAAGTATCCACTAAAAGCTGGCCTATACCTGGGAAAGACAGGCTGAGCTCCTAAAGTGAATAAAGCAGCAAACATTGTCCAGCTGTGTATCAAAGGTGGCAGAACTGTGATGCTTGACAATTAATTCACTGACCTCTATCTTGCCAGTGATCTCCTTAAACTTGGCCTGACCTAAATTGGCACTGTTTGGCAGATCAAATACTTCATCCCCCCTATCATGCACCTGCCAAGAAAGAAACATGCTCAAACAAAAAAAAAAAGCCTGAACTGCACAGCCTCAAGGACAGACACCAAAAGAATTCCACATGGCTTGTTTCCAATGAAAACCAAACAAAGCTGTCATTTTAGTGAGCACTATGCACAGCAATGGGGAAGAAATTGATGGAACTGAGAAGAAGAAACTCCTCATTGTCACAATGTACAACAGTTCAAAGGACCAGATGACTCCTGTGAGCAAAAGACCCAGAGATGGACGCTTATCTATTTGTTCAATATGCTGGATGTCTTGACAATGGCTGCCAGAGAAGTCTTCATGAAAAAATTTCCAGACCACAGTCTATCTGGACCTTATGACTGAGGGGACTAGATCTGACTGCCAACCATATTGGCCAGCGCCCTGAGAAGCCCACTCTGTCGCTGCTCTAGAGAGCTGTGATCGGATACATCCTTCAGCATATTGATAGAAACAAAGGGCCCAAAATCCAAACAAAAAGAAAAAAACCCAACTGCACCCTGGGTAAAAAATTTATTCTAAAAGGATAGTTTTATCTTTATCTTACTGCCAAATGCACTGTGTGCAAGTGTTCAGTGAATGGTCCCATCCATTGCATATCTACAAAAGTAAGCTCTCACAGTAAGCCTGCAGTGGACATTAGAATCTCAAAGAACATAGACATTGAGACTGAATTATCACTACTGATGTGAACATGTAAATAGCAACAACTTCAGAAGTTTAACTGAGATTGAAAACAGGTTTGAGTGGGAGGAACTTGATTGCCAATGTCTTTTTCAGACAAAGCACCTACAGAAGAATATCCATGTTTTGAAAATTTAATCTAATGAATGCGAAATGATATGATTTGGTCACTAAGATGTCACTAAGATATAAAAAAATTCCTTCTCCTAAAAAAAGTCCAGCATCATCCTCATTCTACTTTCAATCAAGGCAAAGATAGGGCCTACACTAGGTCTAGATCACCAACTTGCTGTTGTGAGCATCATTGATCTAACAGCAGCTTTTCTTGTTAAAGGGTTGACCTCATTTCTGGTGGTTGGAAAGAAGTACGAAATTCAGTGGACTGGAGACAATCTTTTGTCCCCTCATCTGGAAAATATCCTTTGTAAAGGGGATTGAGTGGCCACAGTGTTGTGACTGGCAGGCCATTTGAAAATATCTGGCTCTCCGCATCCCTATAGTTTTCCCAAGCCCAAATTTATACATCCACTGAGAGTGTTACTTGCATTAAAACAGCCTTTATTGGAGCATCCTGTTTTTCATTGTTTGTAAAAAAATTTTTTAAATGCAACTGTAGCAACCGTTAGTGTGATACTTGTCAATATCTAGGTGCTGATCATTCATAGGCTAGGTTTGTTGAGAACTAAATTTGTTATTTTGTGGATATGTTCACAGGAGGGCAAGGACAAAAAATTTCTGATGAACTTGCTGAATCAGGTGAGAGTAAGAGGTCGTCGTGTGAGCAAACAACCTGGTCCAATGTTACACAAAACAATGGAAGCCATCAGTCCTGCACAAAGCGCTGGTGGGTTTTATCTGTCGTTCTCAATTTGCTAAAACTGGTGTACTTTACCATTCTGAAATGGATTGATAGAGTTTATTTTAACATGAAGAGATCTTTATATGGATTCTCTTTTTTCTTTCAATTATTTGTTGCGGGCTTGCTTAATCATATTTTGTAATTCATTTATCTGTTTTTATGATCTAAAGAGGATTCTATTATTCGGTCCATTTTACAGTGAAACATCTAATCATTATTTTAAAAAATTGTAAATCTTGTTCGAATATTGATAAAACTCTAAATCATAATCGTTGTAAAACTTGCTATGGCCAATTTTTCAAGAGATAAGCGTACTATTAGGCTACCTAAATGGTTCCGAACGGAGGAAGTGATCGATCAGTTAGCCGAAAGTGACGACGATGCTTTTGATGAAAATGAGACTTTCTTATTATAGCTTTAATGAATCAGATAAATCAAGTAATTCAAAATCAGATCAGGTATTAGTTCATCTTTGATAAATATCATAAAATAAGTAAATTCCATGTATCCACAAACTGTAAACAGTTGTAACTAGTAGACCTACGTTTTTTTCATTCACTTTTTTATAAATATTGTGCGCTTTTTAACTTCAATAGTGTAATCTTTGAGAAATCATAAAAAATACAATTTTGAACATAGAGACAAGAAAAAGGTGGTGATTTATTCAGAATTGGATATATTTTTACTTGATGACTATTCTGACTCAGCTGAGGCCTTTCTTGTTTATGCTTGATCACAGTAAGAATAAAATTTCACTAATTACCAAAAAAAATTTTTTACCATGTAATTCCAATGGATGAGATTACTAAAGAAATTTAAGGTAACTGCCACCAGAGATTCAGAAAGATAATTTTATTTCCTGTCTATATGTACCTATCCCAACTCTGCATTTGCAATACAACCAAAGTTACAACATTTTAGTGACCCCCACTTGCAATTTTTTAGGCAGCCTATTTTTTCAGTGCATCCAAAAGGGGAAACTCACAACGTCTAGAGGTGGAAATAGCCCAGGTCTCCAATGAGTTAATGCTTATAGTCAGCTCACAGGGATGTGCATGTAGCACTCACTTCATATAATGAAATACGCTTAATTTGAATTGAGTGACCCTGCATCAGATCTAAAATGTGACCTTTATGCTTGCAACAATCTAAAATGGTAGGCATGCTGAAGGCACCGGTCTGCATCTAAGGATGCCTTTCTTATCTCATTCATGCCCCTTAACTGACGCCCTAGCCTGACAGAGGGCCTTAAAGCCTGAGATAACCTTGTTGTAGACTGGCTATAAACCCAAATCCAAATCCTGCCCATAAAGTACATGGGTCTATAGCAATAATATGCAATGGATTAACCCAGTAAATCTAAAATCTATGATTGTATGAACAAGATCATTATTTTTATGGTCATTTGCATCTGAAGTGGATTAAATAAAAAGCCTGGCCTCCAGTCAATTTGCGACCAATTTCGGGATTTGTTCATCTTCTTCGAATACTTTTAGTTGATCCCATACAATCACACAATCACGCCTATCTAAAAATTCCCGTAGAACTCGACAACCTTTTTAGTTTTTGGTATACATTGCTTGAGAGTGGAGTCCCTTGTAGATTTTCAAGAAAAAAAAAGAACAATGCATTGCTCAAAATTGTTGAAGCAGTTTTTAGAAGAAAACCGAATTTAAAATACCAAATAGGTGATCCATCAATCCGAAACTTTGAAATAATGGACACATTGTTTATAAGCACATTTGTTATTATTTGTTAATATGAGCTACAAGCTAGCCGTCGTTGATTAGATCTAGGTTTAAGATTACATTCAGCTTTGGACTTGGCTTCTATATGAACTCATGGATCATATATGAAATCTGACTTTATTGAAAAAAAAAATGTTTCTAACTTGTTTCATTCAATCTAGATTTATAGGGTATTTGACATTTGTGTAATTGTGTAGAAGATCTAATCTAGATTTTGTTCACGTCCAATGAATAAGATCGAGATTTGATTTAACTGAGCTTTCATTCTTGGATCTATATATTCTTGTTAGAATTTTTTATGATCATTATGGTGTCCTAACAGATAGCCAATTGAGATCTTGCTTTTGTCTCTTTCTAATTCTGATTGAGATCTTGCTTTTGTCTTTTTCTGATTCCATTTGAGATCTTGCTTTTGTCTCTTTCTAACTTCTATTGTAAGAAAATATCTTTTGTTCCGTAAATTTCTCATAATTCTTAAATTCAGTTGTTTATAAGTTTATTTTAACTTTATTTGCAATTAATTGTCTATCATTTGCATCAGAATGTAATAGCTATTGTATCTTTTGTCAACTTTAAGGCATTTCTTTTTCTTATGTTTAGCTTATTTTAATTTAAACTAAGCTTTATTTCGAGAAAAAAAATTGATTTATTTTGGTCATCAGATTAGTCCTTTGGCTCATGTATTAAATTTATTGTAGTTTTAATGCTTCTGTTATTTAAAATTAAAAAGATATTGAATTTTGAATTTTATTTCATTTTTTTTCCATCTTTGAGTGATATAGATTAATTGGTAAACTGTATATTTTTTTCCTTCAGGTGGGAAAGTTTTTGTAAAGAGTGTGGCGGAAGGAGCCTTAATTGCTTCACCAAATAGCTGAGAAACCCTGTCTACAACATTCCATAATTCAAAAGAATCTTGATTTGTCTCAGTTTGATGTATATTTTTCTTGCCTAAGCTGTTTTTGATCAATTTACTCATAGATCTTTACTTATCTACTTCACTAGAGATTCTGCATGTTGAAAAATATGTTGGTTGTTTTTGTGTGTGTGCGAGATTCAAAATTATAAAGCAATTGCTAACAATAAAACAGTAGTTTTTATGTCTTTTTTGTACACCTTGAATAAAACATGCTTTTTTAAAGTAAAATTCATTTATCTTTCCTTGTACTATAATTTGGAGAGCCTTTTCTCCTGTTTTCCAGTAAGTGCCTAAGCTTAAATTAAAAAAAAAAATTTTATTTAATACTTGAGAGAAAGTTTCTCATTCCTACAAGGAGCAAGACATTTTTGACAGACAAATACTTAATACCAATGTTTTCCTTAATCAAAATTATACCCATATTTATGTTTTTATTTATTCCAAATAATTTAACATTTTCATTTATGGGACTGCACATCATCTTCCAAGTGATGGTAGTTGTGAATATTTATTCTTTTAAAAAATATTGTTCAGTTTTTATAGTGCTGCGATTATGATGCCCTTATAAAAACCAATAATGATGATGAAAAGTATCATTTTGTCCTTTTTTTTTTTACAGTGACACAACATAATCTTACTCTCTGGAAAACATTAAGTAAACACACTCATTGAAGCATAAGCACATAAATAGACATGTGCGTGGGTGCAAATTCGCTGGCTGTGGCCAGCATGCAAGCCAATCAAAATTTCTTGTTAGTCATTTCCGGTCAATGGAGATTGGGAGTAGGTCTTCATTGTGAAAATTTGGTTTTGCGCTTGTTTGTGAATGGACGAGAAACACGTAATGGAAATTTATTTTAACATTGAAAAAGTAGACCTGCTATCTTTCCATTTTCCCCAGGAAAACTTTTTGTTGAACAACCAAAAATTCTGCTGCCTGGATAGCTATTGCTAAAATCCCATTGAATTATGATCTCGGTGGATAGGGGAAAGAGAAATCCTCTCTCTTAAATTTTGGGGGTCCATCTGATATCAACAACACATGTATACTATTGACCTGTATAAATGGTATTGAACATTATCTTCAAACTTCAACATTTTCATTGATACACTTAATAATCTGTCACTTTTTCAAAATTTTATTCAACCTGCTGTGCAAGGAAAGAGTAACTCTTCCTTTATCGATATATGTCACGAAGCATCACATTCTTGGGGTTATGAATCCAACTTCTCTGCCATTAATGCTCATAGGGATGGGATAAAGGGCTCATTTGCAAACAATGACACGAAAATCTGATGGTGGAGATGCAAAAAGTACCAATTAGCATCTAAGGATGCCTGTCTTATTTCATTTAAGTCCCGCTATTATCTTTAAAGCCTGACATCACCTTGTTGTGGACTGGCCATACACAAATATCCAAATCCTGCCCATAAAGTGCATGAAATAGTATGCTTTAGACTCAATAGATCTAAAACTGGGTGAACATGCAACCTAGAATTCGGCGATGTTGACACTAAAAATGGCATTTTTCTCAATCAAGATCATAATATTATAACCAATTGCATCTGACATGTATTAAAAAAATTTTTTTACTACTCTGGTTCCAGTAATTATGCGATCGTTTTAAGAATTTTTTCTTTAATTTATGCTTTATGTTGGTCCCTCTTTATTCCGGTTTTAGGCCCCAAAATCCTTGTATAACTTGGCATCTTTCAAAGCATCAATTATTCCTGTAAGTGATGCTCTCTGTAGAATTACAAGAAAATGAGAAACATGCATTGCTCTAGATAGTTGAAGTATATAAGAAATTTGAGTTTGAAATCCTGTATTGGTGATCTGTCAACATAAAACTTTGAACAGTGGACCCATTATTTACAAGCAAAGTTGTTATCATTTAATGGTCATGATGGTTATTGTGGCTTAGATCTAGGCCTCGGCTTTAATTCACCATTGGGCTTGGGCTCCAACATGCACTCATGTTTTCATTTTAAGATAAATTTTCTTTCAAAGGTTTGGATGTATTATCAGAAAAACGTTTTGAACCATTGGTTTTATTAAATCTAGATAAGCCACTCGAAATTTATGTAATTGTGAAGGTAGACCTACTCGAGATTTTGGTCAGGCGCAAATGTATTGGATCGAGATTAAGGTGAACTGAACTCCTTATCTTGGATCTATATATTGTTATTAGAAAATGTATGATCTGTAAGATTTTTTTTTAATTGATCAAATTTAATCGACACATAGATGCATACTGTAGTCTTGGGTTTATTCTATCTGTTGTGGCCTAGCCAGATTGAGTGATTTGTTACACTTTGTCAGGACTAGACATAGTTTTTGGTATTCTAGACCAAGCAATACAAATTCATATTTTTCTAAGTAGATCTAGTCTTGAAACTCTTTTACATTATAAATGTAGATGAAATTGACTTCTTTTACAGATGGAATTTTAATGAACTAGACTAGACTTAGGAGTCATTCTTAAATACATATTAAAGTTTGCATTGTTTTTTGGACGTGTTAGAACAGTTAGATATTTTTTTTTTTTTATAGTAGCAGTAGGCCCCCTTTCAAACTAGTATAAGATTTTGATCACTGTTGCTGGCCAATTCAGCCTTGCTTGCTTGCACCCATGCATGTGTGATATCTGCGCAAAGCCTTTCATTTGCAGAGGCTACCTTATCTACAGGGTAGACCTAGCCTAACACAAGTCCTATTGTGCTGAGCAGTCAAGTGTTAATCATTGTCTAGTTGCTTATTGATTACTTTTCATCTCCTCATTTATCTGGGTAATGAAGAGTAAGGTCCATTCCCATGAAATATGAATTCAAATTAGGAGGTTTCCATTGTGATAATTTACCTATTTGTATATTGTCTTAATATATATCAGAAAAAAAGGTTATTCACACAGGAAGCCAAGACCACAATGCTAGATCTAAAGATCTACAAGAGATACAGTGTGAACGACACAAATATATAGAATTAAGAGATGAAGAAAATGTTCATGAACTTAGACCTAGCAATAGACAAGACAAGACAAGACATAAGATAAGATAAAATTACAATATGTCTGAATAGGATTCAAACCCGCACCCTCTTCTTCGTTATCGTGCATCTCTTCGTCTTCTTCATCTCTTTATTCTATATATTGTCTTAAGATGTTTTTAGATTATAGATGTTTAAAAAGGACAAATGTGGACAGATTCATATTTTTATAAAAATATTTTAACTTCGCAAAAGTTAATAAAACTAAGGCTAAACATTTGAATAATCAGTGCCATTAGAATATTATTTAACCTTCACTGTACATCATGTACCGATTTGAAGTACAAGCTCTCTCCAGATACTGAGGCTCTCAAAATGCTTCAATTGATAATTCCTTCATAAAAATTAGATGTTATAAATTTTTAAACCCAAACGATTTGAAAAGCTATTTAGACTTAGAGCTTTTAAGTTTTCTCTTCCTATCGTGCCCCAAATCCCACAAGATGGACTTTGCAACAACATTTGTTTTTCTGTAGTGACTGCATTTTTGGACTAGAGGTAGGAAAAACAAGTACTGATTATAATGAATCTGCTCCCCACTTTTTTTGCAGAAATAGCTGTAGACTCAGACAATGAGAGAGATTATTTTCCGGAAGGTGAATAAAGTTTGTAATTTTTTGTAATGCTGATGAAGAAGATGATGTCCTTGATTACTGGATTGCATGTTTTCGTTGTTGTCACTGTTTTAGTTGTTACTGCTGACATGAAGATGGCTGATGATATGTTGCTGAGTGATACTGTGATAATGTAATTGTTTCTGCTACTCTTGTTACTGACTTGATAAAAATGGCCAATACTAATCATAACATGAAATCTTGATAACAGTTATAATTACAGTACCATATGTGACACCATGTTTATGAACTTGAGGCCTATATTTTGACTATTTGGGTCCATGTGACCTTATCAGGCTTTCATGTGATAACATGGCTTCATGGCTCTTGCTAAAATCCTTTTTAATGTTCCTTTAAACTTTAATATATTTATTGACAAGATGACCCAATTATCCATTTATGTTCCATTTTATTCAACCCGCTGTGTGAGGGCATCTTATTTTGTGATAATTCTTTGGTAGTGAAAAGTGTAATATAAGTTTAATCTATTGTAGCCAGGTCTGCTCGGACCAGCTAACCATAGTTGGTGCAGCTGTAAAGGTGTCAATGTGGCATTTCACATGTTATTTACTCAGCTGGTAGTAAAATATGTGGGGAAATGATTCTGAGCTCAACAAAATATTATCAGTTCATGTGCATTTATAATGCTTAAAATCCTCATGTTACCCCCTTCAGCCTTCACTTACAATCACAAAATAAAATGTTCAACTGTACTTGTTTTTTTTATGGGAAAAAAATTAAGTTTCTTCATTCAAAAGTCCTCTTGTAAAAGAGTGATTTTAAATAAGCATACAATTTTTCTCTGATTGTGGAACTGACCTAATTAGCTCTAGTTCAAAACTGACGCTGAAGTTTAATTTATTTCTGAATATTTTGATCTCAAATATGCCTTCATTGTATGGTCTAACTATTATCTGCTGCTTTATAATAATTAAGTTGTCAGCCCTTTCATTGTGACTTGATTAAGATTTTTAGTTGCCCATAAATGTAAAAAAGTTTATGCACAATTAGGATTTTTCATTTTTATAAGATTTACTGGTAAAATCTCGTTTGCAAAATTGTTTGTAATAAAACGTCATACTTGTTTTTAACTTACCATGGATCACACTTTTTTTTAAAGCCATGTGAAGGCTCTTGAAGAAATAATGAATGAAAAAAAAGGCCAGAAAGCATTTTGTTCTATGTACAAATCACTCTGCAGACATCTACATTATAATTGACATTTATGTTAGTGAAGTGCATATGCCACCACACTAATGCATATCAAAAAGCACCTGACATCAGTAAGCCATGCCTAAAAACAGTGCCAGAGAAAAGTCATAATGACTAAAGATTTAAAAAATTTTATATTAGGCTTGTATTGCAAAAGGTTCAATCTGACCTAAAATGTATATATGTTCATATGATATAGAAAATCTCTCTTAAAATCATATCTTTTATATGAATTGGCTTCCACAAGCTCATTGAAGCATATTAAAACAATTACAACTAACAAATGTTTTTTTGTTTGCCAGTTCAGCAAGAAAAATGTAATCCATTTTGAGTTTGAAGGATGAATAGAAAATTTTGACAGTGAAAAAATGAAATGAATTTTTTTCTTAAAAATCTTAAAAACTTGAACTTTAATTTGATTGCAATCCATACAAAAACCCCCTTAAACATATATTATGAAGTCCACTTTGAAGTAAACCGTAGTCACAAAACTTCACACAAAATTGATAATTTTTTATTTTGAAACTGCCCCCCCCCCCAAAAAAAAAACCAAAAAAAAAACTTCTTCACTGTTATTCAATTAAAAAAGAAATCTTTTGTGTATCTTGATCATTATCATCATGCCGACAAAAGACAACGCATGCATTTGAAGTCCTTTTTTTTTTAGATATCAGAAAGAATTTGTAAGAATGAGATAGCCTTTGGGAATGTTATCCAGTACATGCAGTCTAAGAATCTTATATTGAAAATGTTAATGTGAAAGATCTAAATCCCTAGATTAAAAAAAAAATTGAACTGAAGATTGATATCTACAGGCTATGTCTCATTTTTTTTTTTATTTTTATGATATATTACCTAGCTATTAAATTCCCATTCTCATGTATGTGAAGTCAGTTCTATGTTCAAAATCAGATTTTCAAGTTCTAGGTGTTTCCAAAGTGAATTTATCACTGAATTTAAATGAGTAAGGTGAAATTATCTTTTAAGCCTTACAAGGAATCAGAGACAATAACAAATAGAATCTAATCCACAAGGAATAATACAGAACTTTTAAAAATTTGAGACACTATTGCAGCAAATGCCCTATTTTGAAATTCCTCAAAAACCTCATCAGATTAAAAACTAAAACAAAACAAGGCTAAGATTGTTTTGAAAATGGTGAAATTCTGTCTTTGATCTAAATCCTATCTGGAATATTGAGCCTTATTGAAATTTGAGTAGGAGGGAATGAAATAAAAATATTTTAAAAATTGAAAAAAACTGCCCTGAGATTTTAAACTTCAATAGGAATACATTATTATCCTTTAAAAGTAAAACTTAGTCTGCAAGTTTTTTAAAGAATTGATGCTGCATCTTTAAAATCGATATATTATATGATCTAGTTGTGTTCTTAACTTGTAAAATATTAAGAAGTTAAAAAAAAAAAAAGTAAAACTTCCCAAAGTCCTGTAGAACACATAATGTTGAAAACTGCAGCTTTGAAATGACAGCCAATGATCTATTGTGATTGCTTTCTAAATGATAATAATGTCCAGCTTTTCTCTTTAACTCAAGACCAAGATAGCTTTGATATGAGTGGCAAACCAATTTACTGAAAAATTAAGGTATTTCAAGGCAAACAAAACACAATTCTGGTGTGGATAAAATCTTCCAATCCCTTTATTAAAATCAACATGAAAATCAACCTTAAAAATTTTTTTATCTATTTTATTAGAATAATGTACACAAATGTTGATTATTTTTCTATTTTTAAATATTTAGGCTATATAATTTGAAAAAACCATTCAATCTCTTTAAATCAAATTTAAACCATATTGAGTAAAATATTATTCAGAACTCTATTTGAAAAAACATTAGCTTGAAATAACTTTTCATTTCTAAATGATGAAACCCCACAATTTTCATATGTTCAAAATCTTTGCATAACCACAAGAAAATAAAAAATACAACCTAAAATTTGCACCTGATATATAAATTACAAAAACATACATGTTATTTGTAAGTTAATCTTTTTTTTGAAAATGAAAAGCTTTCTTTACGGAGAAAGAATTTTTTCAAACTTATGTTCAAGTCTTATTACAAAATAATCTAAAATGTGTGGCCTTGCATTATTCCACTAATATCAAAAAGACATCCACACAATGTATTTAAGAATACAGTGTCATCTTAAATTCTATTCTAAATAATTTATCATAAGTAAAGCGAGATACATGATCACAGAAAATCTGCAAATTTTGAAAGTTTTATCTATCAAAGAAAATGCATTAAACAAAAAACAAAACAAGAAAAAGTTATTGTTAGTCTCCGAATGAAGAAGGAAAATTGTACCGATACATAAGAACAAAAAATTCGCCCAAGTTGCTATAGACAAATTTTCTATGCAGAGCAACAATAAAACTTTCCCTCAAGATCTAAAACAAAATTGTTGGACAGCGATGAAGCTTAAAAATCACTCTCACATAATGTGTTGGCATAAAAACAATTTTTATGATATTTATAATACCTTAAAAAATACCAAACAATTAAACTTAAAGTTTAAGCCCATTCAAGTTGGCTAAAAAGGAGAAAATCCTTGAATGTGCACAGCCAGTAAGACGGATATCAGGTATAGAATATGTAATTTAAGATGCTCACAGTCAGGAAGATGGGTATCAGGTATGGACAATTTAATTTGAGAAGAGTCCAACAGAAAGTTTCCACACAAACTACATTTCCTCACTCGAAACAGAAACAGTCATGAAGAAAGCTTTATAATGCAGCCACTTTGATACAAGCAAGATGATGGTCCAAAGCGCATTTTGCACAAATTGCATGGAAGTGTATCAATACCATTAGCCTTCTAGCCAATACCAGACTAAAAAGAAGTTGAACGTGCATAAGAATTTTAAAAAGAATTGTTTTTAATAATTTATAACCCAGACTTTTTAGGAATTGGGGGTGGGGCTAAGGGTGGAAGAGAGGGAAGGATTCAATGTTCAGCATTCAATACATGTGTTTGATTTTTTGTTTTGTTTTGTGTTGTTTCGACACTACTTTTCAAATTTTTGATTTTTTGCTTTTAAAGTAAAACTAAGTACAGTGTATATTGCAGGGAAAAACATAATTGAGTAACAACAAAGTCTATTGTTTAAAAAAAAAAAAAAAAATTAAAAATAACTATAACAATACATTGTGTTGTTTACATTTCTTGCCCCTTCATCTGAGGCAATTTTTCACACTAAATTTTCAATCGAAACTATCAAAGCATGATAATCATATGCCTGTAAATGTATGAAGTTTTGAATATAAGACTGTTGTAACAATAACACAAGTGGAAAAAAAGGTACTGATTAGATTGGTAGATGAGAAGCTTTTCTTTTAAAATGCCTTTTAATTTGTCACAGAGCATGGACAAATCCAATTTAAGTCGCTTAAAACTTTTCACCTAGATGCTATTCGCCAAAAACAAAAAAAAAAAGAAAGTACACCTCTCCCCCCTCTCTTTATTTATTTGTTATACAGGAAGACCTTTTTTTTTCTTTTAGATAAATTAATATCACAAAAACAAATGTTGACTAATAGAAAAAAGCATTCTATTGCTCTTGTAAATTATTCCTTCTGAAACTGGATATCAAATTATAAAATAATTAAGTTCCTCTTTTTAAAGAGACAAAAATATGATCATAAAAAATGGCTCTTGTATTTGCATTAGGGACTGACATGTTCAAAAATGACGTCAACCAAAATTTTGCAAAAAATGATTCCCCCTACCCCCTTCTCCTTAAGCCTTGTCAGCTTTGTCTTCCGATCCCCCTTCCCTTGGGACTGACGTCACCCTTAACTTATATGTACTTTGTTTGGAGACAAAGTTTATGCATCAAATTTGCAAATGCATGATATAACATTGTATCATTTCATCAGAGCATTTTTCCTTTTACATACCTTAACTCCATAATACATACTACCTTTGATTAAATTAACAGTCAAAAAAATGCATGTTTAGTATGGTTTATTGTTTATTATCAATTCAAAAACAATTTATCATAAAAATTATTGGTTCAACAACTTGGCCCCAAATTACCAAAAAAATATTATTAAACAATAAAAGAATGATTTGCACTTTATCATTCAAAGCAGCATTTAATCATCACAACATCCATCTTATGTGGGACCTTATTTTTAAAGGCAACCCAAAAAGGAAATATAGATAATGCTCATGATTTACCGTATATTCAAATGACAGAAAGAGTTTCCTGACTTCAGCCATTGCAACATATCATTTTCAACATTATGGCTGATATCAGCTTTGCAAGCAACGCCCTCCACCCCATCTGCTTTTGTCAGCATTTTACTGACTCCCCCTTTCCCCCCTCTGTGCTGATGCCATTTGTGAAGGGTTCCTTATCTTGTAGTTGTTTGTAGCTTAAGACAACAGCAGGAAAAAAAAAGCAACAACAAATTATAATGTGGAGCAGCATTTTACATTGATTGATAGAAATTGAGTTCCCACAGAGCATCACAACTCATAGACTAAATGAATGTAATTAGGTCCCTACTGTTTTTCAAATTGTATACCAAAGATCGTGTGATAACTTCAGTCCTTAAGTCCCTTTAAAGTTGTTTAATGTATCTTCTCCCATCCTTTCTCCAAAGGCAATTCCATGCACTGAAATTTGTTTACATGTTAAGGAAATTCTGCGAAAAATCATCAGAGTTTTAAAAAAGTGAACTGAAGTTTATCATTAATCAATCATTCCACGACAATATCTTACATCTGTTGAATGCAGGGTAAACAAACATTCTTTTTTGTAAGTTTACCCATGCGCACTCAATCATATTTCAAAGAGGATGATAAGAAAAAAAAATCCTCAGAGCAGCAGCAGCTGATTATAGTTAATGAAAGACAAAGAACATGAATTTTGGGGTCATCCCACGCTGAGAAATTTATGTTAGCTACGTTAGGATCATAGAGTACCCTCAGGGTGTTTGGAATTATAAATGCCATGTGAAAGTGCAGGCCTAAAGATTTAATCTGATGGGCCTACCAGTTTTATGTCATTCGCGCATATTTGGCCGAGAAATGAACATCTAAGCATCAGTGAAACATCTGAAGCCAAAATCCATCACTTTCTGAAAATTAAACTTACTTTTGAACACATTTCTTTAGTAGGTGATATATTCTAAAAATGCACAGTAATTTCAACCTCAAAATTTTTGATACTTTCACAGAATTTGACAATTTCATCAGACGACAAAATTTTACAGCAAATAAAAGCCTTTCAACAGACCCTGTATCTCATAAAGCTTGCAGTTGCAGTCACAGAAGAAACTATCCACTTTACCAGCTCAAGACTGCTCTCCAAAACATTCTGCCAATCTCTATCCTACATTCCCTCCGAAATCTATGTCTAAATCAACATTCTCTTCATCTATCTCCTTATCACTGGTGCTGACTTTTTCTAAGTATGTCTTGACACTTGACAGTCCATACCCATCTGCCAAGAAGGAAGGCTCTGCTTCGCCGACCTCAGCTTGTTCTAGGCTGGACTTATAAATTCCTAAACTCTCTTCTAATTTCTCATAGTAACCCCTGAGATCACCGCTTAATGGTGGACTGGTTAAACCAATAATCAATCAATCTTATAGTAGCTCTATTTCGTTCTCTCTTGATCGTCTGCCATTTAATTACTCATCAATTACTGTTCTTGACTGCTTTTCATGAACAACCTCCAAATTTGAGCTGCAGCTTGGGTTAAAAATATCTCACAGGTATTTTCTTGGGACACCATTCTGAAGGAAATGATATCTTGTGACTGCTATCAGTGAATTAATTTCCTAGAAGTAGGAGGACCCCCTTGGTTGCTAGCTTGATTGAATGACTGTTTTTTGTTTTTTCTTTGGTTTAGGTTGCAATAGAGTGTATTGATTTTTAAATTTATATTACGAAGAAGCAATTTGACTCTTTCCAGGATTACAGGGAATAAAGTGCAATGTGTAAATTCAATACAAGGAAATTAATCATTAAGCAAAGGCACTCAGAATGCAATTTCAAATCAAATTATAAGAACATGGGTCACAAAAAGTAGAAACTGCAAATTTTTATGTTGGAGAATACAATTTAATGAAACTGATCATAGCAATTGAAACCAATTATCAAAACTGCTTCACCTCAGTGAAAACCAAGCAAATTTGTGACGTTTCTCTCCATAAAGAATCCATGCATTTATGAAACAGTTTTATTTGAACTGTTGGATAACGTAGCAATAGAAATAATTCCAGCATTAGTTAACTTAGATATAACAAAACTCCTAAATGCAAAATATGTTGTAAATTTGTAGTATACTACCTTAAACATCCAGGGGAACAGACCCTTAGCCATTTTCTTGTGAATCTTTTTATTTTGGCTTCTATAGATTAAAAAATTGAGGTGATCATAGACTAGAGCTTTGGGGTAAGCACCCACAACACATTGTACTTTCACGGCAAGCCACACTTGTCTATAGCTTGCAAACCCACTGAAGCTTGGTCTAATGCTTCCATGGAAAGATGATAAATGAAAGAAATTATATCAATAGTGATTCTAATAGCAACACTATTATTACAACTACTGATAATAAAAGGTAGTAAACCCTGAGTGCTAGTAGATCTTAAGTAGCAAAGTAGCTTTAGATGAAAGGTGGTGGAGATGCTGCTGCTGCTGATGCTACAATCAACAGGTTAAATGATGAAGTATCAAGAAAATAAACAAAGCAAAATAAGAGGAAAAGAGAAATAAAGAGAGGGTGGAAACAAAAGAAAGAGATAGACTAGAGTTTGTAATGAGCTGTGGCAGAAGTTGTGATCAAAAGAAAAGATAAATTTGAAAGGATGAGAAAAAGAAACTAGAAACTGATATTTTACCTGCACTTTACTATATCAGCTCTGAAGATTAAAAAAAAAGCTTTTGAAATACATGAGAAATATATGAACTTGATGAGACCAGCAAACAAAGCTAAAGCAACAGAATTCACTATGTTCTGATACTCTAGGGCTTGAAATGGAAAGTTCATGATTTCTAGAATATATTTTTTTTTATGTGCTATTATTAGCCTTTAATATCAAAGTTAATATCAAAGCATTAATAATGACTTCAGATCGAAAGCATCCCCAAAACTTCAAATTTTGGCCAAGCCTTACTTTTGCAACCACAAAAGATGCAGATGTCAGATCTATCATGATAGGCTACCTATGAAACTGCCAGGACTTGGGAGGCACACCTGCCCAGCTAGATCTAAATTTATAAGGTTCAACAACAAAATGCCTGTGAATCCACCAGATATTAAGATGCATTATATCTAGATTTGCTCTTACAAGCATGATCATAATGGTGCCTCTGAGTTCACCAGGGCTCAGGAGGCATCCTAGCTAGACCTTAATCTAAAAGGTTTAACAATATAATGCCCACGAATTGATAGGGATTGGGAAGGGCATTACTTTAAACTTATTTAAAAACAAATGATGTTATAGTGCCTGTGAATTCACCAGGATCGGGAGGCTATGGTGTTTATGAATCGAATTCCAAATTACTATAGGTCACAGACATAGCCCCAAATATAAGCTTACAATGAATCTTTTAAAAGTCAGCAAACTTCTCTTATTTTTCAGGTTTCAGTGTTTAAAGAATTTTTGACATCAATCAACATAGTTTCTTCTTTGCAAGATGAACTGCAGCACAGAAATATCAATCTGAAAATTAAGAGGTGTGAAGGGAAAAGTGACATGTTTAGAAATAAATTCTTTTTCAGAAAAATCTAGAGACAGCGTCTAGAAAAGTACACTCATATATATAATAGATATAAGTCTACAGGTATTGAGGATATTTATATTCTAGATAAAGATCTTTAGTCTAAATAAATAAAAAGTGGGCTCCTCTGGTAACAACATGCATTTTAAAAAGATTAACAGAAGCATTCTGAATTTCAGTGCCAAAAGCAGGTTCATTTAGGAAAGAAAAAATAAAGGTCAATGTGCCTCTTTTGGTTTACGATATACAAGGAGTGTTAATTGTAAAAATTCATTGGAACCTGCATTTTGATGACCCTACAATCATGTATTACCATAAATATTTCACACATATTGCTGAGATTTAATTCTTATGCAGTCACATTTTACATTTTGGACAAGACCCAAAAAATTTTGCAGGTAATACATTATATTTTCATATTTCTTAGCACAGGAAAAATTAATATGAAAAATCTAAATTGTCAATGGGTCTCGGTCTGCCCTAGTTTTTTCTTTTTAGTTTCATCCATCTTGTTCTTGCTCTTGTCTTATGCTGTCCAAAAAGCTCACATCTTTCTCCTTCATTTTTTGCTGGTGTTCTTTGTATATTCTCCTTTTCTCCTGGATAAACAAGATACAAAAATTAAAAATAATCATCCTCCTTCTCTCAAACCTACTCCAACTCATAAAAGCAATACCACCACTATTCCTCTTCCACCTATTATTGCAACTAATCCTTTGGTGGGCCTTTCAATAACAACAGAGGTTGTAAAGCAAGGACAAACAAAAAAAAGATTTACAGTTTG
>BLXT01002667.1:1227034-1245117 GCA_019648995.1 Plakobranchus ocellatus
TTTGTGCCCACATAACACATGCCCCACACATTTTTTTTGCGCTTGACCACCAAATATCATTTTAATTTTTTAGTTTCATCTTCCGATATCACAAGCTAAAACAATCAGTTGAAGAAAGACTTGGTAATTATGGCCTCCTTACCCTGCCACTCTAATGCCATGCATCTGTGCAAAGGTGCTGCGTGGATTTGACAATTCTTTAAGGCAGACTCTAAGGAAATCTGCGCAAGCATCACAAGAAAATTCTTGTGCAAGCTGCAAAGGTGAACGACCAAACTTATCTTCCTGTGTCATTGATGCTCGATTTGCCACAAGCCATTTGACACATTCCAGATGGCCACTTGGTACACAAAAAGAGACAATTTGATAAGCCTGGTTTTAATCCATGAACTTCTTGAAAAAAAGTCTTTTTTTTCTGTTTGCCTGAGATTATTTTAGATTGCATTAAAAACTAGTGACAATGTTGTCAAGAAAGGGAGATCATGGTACATATGCAATTTTTTCAATAGGTGCCATTAAGGACCATTTGTTAGAGTTACAGTGCTTGCAGAAATATTTTACAGACTCAAGCACTAGCCTTGTGTATGACTTGACAAGATCAGTAATACCCTTGATTTTTAGTGTTTCTGGACTTGTCTTAATGAACTAATACAGTTAAAAAAAAAGTGTTTTACATACATTTTTCCTTCTTTCAAATGCAACCCCTGCCCCCTTCACTCCTCCCCCGTCCCCTCTCATAAAAACCTATGATATAATACAAAAATGTTACATTTGAAGAGAAGGAATATGAAATGGAGATTAAATTCTTAGAAAAGAAATTGCATGGCTTGAAGACTGAAGTATAAGAACATGTCAAGGTTTATAGAAATTTGCAAGCATAAAATCATATTTTGAGAAAATTTCTGATGTATACATACACAAACATTTGACATTTAATCTCTTGACTGCAACACTGCCCAGGTTTTCTGGACATACTTACTTCTTAGCAGCCAGGTGCAACGCTGTGTGACCCTCAGCTGTCTGACCCTGGATAGATGCCCCCATAGCTTGAAGCAAAATCATAGCATTCACATGGCCATTCATAGCTGCCACCTGAGATTAGATCCAATACAAGGACAGCCACCACTTTATAAATTAAATCAAGAAAGAGCATGTTCAAAATTTAATGTCAAGTAATAATAAAATAAACTAACATATCTTGAGGCCAGCCTTACTGACCACAAGCATCAATGATATAGAATTGGTTTTATCATTGAGCAGGGATATGTACATTTATAACAATATTAAAAAAGTTATCCAGCACCTTTACACATTGAAAGAAACATTACAGAATCAAATTGCTTACTTGGGAACATAATGGAAGTATTGTTTCACACATTTTGGACAGGTAAATAGTATATAATGGTTGTTGGTATCTATCTGATCCAAAGGAGAAAACGAGGCAGTTACTACTTCCTCTGTCACTGAGATTACTCAACAGGATTTTAGCACAGCGATCCCAAAAACAGCATTTATGAGCATGAAACAGATTTTTTTGTGGGCCAAATGGAATGTTGGCAGGTTTAAGCTACATGATCTGTAGACTTAAATTTAACAGATTTTTAAACAAGAAAAAAAAACATGATTACTTTCAAAGCCTTGCAAAAATATGTGCTCAGGTCTATTGTAAACTTATCTATTAGAAAGCAATTTGTCTCTTCTGCATGTAGCTGGTCTGGTTAAGACGCCATCAATATTGATTTGTAAAAAAGGAAACCAAAAGAAAAGGCACTTTAAAAAAAAGCAAAAGCAAAAAAAAAAAAACAACACGAAAGTATTACATGTGACATCTGACACATTAGGAATGATGTCAAGACATAATAGACTGCTGACCTGCATTGGTGTGTAACCTGTACTTGTCTCAGACAATGTGTCAGCATCACTTGTAATAAGCCAGCGAAGAATAGCAACATCACCTCGAGATGCTGCTAAATGAAGAGGTGTCCAGTTACTCTCATCACGAAAACTTGAAGGATTTGAAAAATTAAAGTGGTTGATTTTGTGTAATCTAAGTTGATCTGTAATGGTTAGAGCCTTCAATTATTACTCAATCAATATGCAATTGAGCACAAGTTAGATTTGAAATGACATTTTCATTTTTTGTATTTATCTAAGAACATCAATCTCATGAACACTCATGCTCCTAGCACATAAAATTTTTCCACCTTTATATATATGTCAGCTTAAAATCTAAAAAAGAATCACATTAATCACCCCTGGAACTATCCAATAAAACATATTTGAAACTTCCAATCTACTCCTAAAGACTGACATAGCTACCTTTTCAGAAAATTCCATGAAGAAATTTTGAACTTACAAAAATCAATCTTATAATTCAATTTATGTGTGCTAAATGGTGTTTGCAAATATGTATATGGTGTATTTCTTGTGATTTGTTTTTTACCCTAGTTTGATTATCATTAATGAGTCCAAGTCTAGAATGAATCATTTGAGTACACCTCTTTTGCAAGAATGTAAGTCTCTGGTCTTTTTGGTTGGGTTTGTCACCAATCTTTTGAGTTTTTACTTAAAATTACACTTATTTTTATGAGAATGCCTGTCTCCAACCTTTTAAATCTTATGACATCTGCAAATGTGAGAAATGCAAAATGGCACAAAATATTTCATGTCATTGGCCACAGGTGGTTATAAAAAATTACAAATTGTACTGATTTAATCACTTTATGAACTCTCTTGCCATTTGGCTTGACTCAGTGACAAATATTATGGATTATTCCACTATGAGCAAACATAGGATGTGATATCTAAAGCAAAGAAAAATTATGCATGCCCCATCCCCTTTCCAAGCATCATACTGTGCTTTACCCTCGAACAAACCCTCCCTTGAAAGGATTTAAAAAGCCAACAATAACAGAAAGTAAAAAATCCTTACTCTCTCATCTCTGGGAAGTGATGCAGCAAATCCTTCACTCTCTCCAAGTCTCCATCTCTCACAGCGTCATGTATACTTTTTCCTTGCAGCATTGCTCTCTCTACCTCCCTCTCACGTGTAAGGGTTCTTTTCTTCTCCTCTTCGCTTGCTTTTACTGCAGTCTGAAAAGATTCAAAAGCTGTCAAGTAGTCTTTAGCAAGGGAAATGAGGGAAAAAATGTGGATTACTATGCAAATGAGTCTAGGGACTTGGACCTATTGCATCATAAGGATCACCCCTTTTAAAGTATCAAAATATATCAAGCATTGCTAGAGTCCCTTAGATGTAGTGAGAGAATTTATGTGTCAAATGCATTGAACCTATACATACAACACTTGCTGTTCTTGAAAAACATGTAATTTTATATGACATACAGAATGCATCCTTTTCAAAAGATACATCTAAACTTTTTCAATGATCTACTCAAATCTTAAAAGTTAAAAGCAAAGAATTGGCCTGGTTTTTTTGTTGCTGCAAACACCTATCACATATTAAAAAGAGCTGGAAGAGCTGCGAAAGGAGTTTCACTAATTTCAAAAGAAGTAAAAATCTCACATAAGTAATATTAAAAAGATGACGCAGAAGCTGCCTGAAATTTGATAAGCTCTATTGGGGATGGATTCGTAGGTAATATTTTGAGAAAGTGCATATAAAATCATAATAGATTTAAAGTTTGACTTACCCGGAAAAGTAGGAGAATAGGCAACGTTAAATATACGAGACAAATAATATTCAAATTAGTCTAAACTAATAATTTGTGATTAAATTATGTGAGCTATGTCCAAGAAAAGGTAATTCTATGTTTTATTTAATAAATGGAAGAATCTCAATAAATGACAAATTTAACTGAATGAGAGAAACATAAACTATTGCACTAATGTATAGTGGAATGTTATCTGTCGTTTGGTATGTAGGGATAACTTTTTATATATAAAAAAATAGTTTGGAATAAAAATATTCCTTGAAATGTAATAATTGAAGAGACTAAATAATTACACAAATCTATGACAGACTAAAGGCTCTGTCTTCTGGTTGTAATGAAGAACATTATTAAAATAACAGAAATTTTATTTTATGTATTCTACAGAAGGTTTTGGTTTTGTCCTTCGGCTTCACTTATAAATTCACATATGGTTTCATCATTGATCTTCCCCTTTTGCTTTTCAGCTTGTGTATTCTGCCCAAGGTTTTGGCTTTGTCCTTTGGCTTCACTTACTCACATATGGTTTCATCATTGAGCTTCCCCTTTTGCTTTACAGCTTGTGCCTCAGTTAAAAGGAGACAGACAAGAGTAGCCATTTCAGCCAAAATAAATCCATGTGGCTGGTTTATCTCACAGCATCCTAAAGTCTATTACGTATCTCAAAACTAGTGATATTGTCTTATGGTTTTTAGGTCTAAGTAGAAAATGATGATATCCATTTATTAATATTAAATGTGCTAGGACTTTGCATCATCTTATTTAATTATTCATAGAATAGACATGTTGCCATAAGAACAATGATATAAAATTGGCGTTTTTTACAAGTGCAAATGGGGAGCAAGAATTGTATAAAATTTATGAAAATGCAAGGAACTTTTTTTATATTGCTTATTATTGTCTTGCTTAGGAATAAAGATTCCTTGAGGTTGCACGTAAATACATTAAGTAACCTATGCAACTTTGAAATGATTACATGTTTGTTCAATTGGATGGTATCTTATATCATTTTGCTTAGCAATAAAATACAGATTTAATGAATTTTTAAAAATCGCTTTTATTAAATTGCACAAATAGTTACATTCTATTGTTTTTGTTACTGTGTGTTTTGAGTCAATTAGCTATTTGACCTGCGCTTTTTTTTTTTTTTTATGGATTTTCAAAAATATAATGAAACTTTATAAAATTGCCACCAAACAGCTTGAAAACACTCTTCCACAAGTCTAAATGTGAATAATACAGATCCCTGCCAGGTTTTTGAACCACTTAAACCTAAATCCAAAAACCGTGATCAATGCATGATGCAATGGATGGACCTGCATGGGAGAGCAGACCAATGCATGATGGGTCAGTATCAATTTTATAAGCAATGAATTGATATTATATTACAATAAAAACTACAACTTTGTTTTGTTTGTTTGAGACATGATTGCACTTTACACGAAGGAGGCAGCAATGTTTTAGCATTTCATTCCCATCTTCCTGGGCTCTCTCATTGAACATGCTGCTAAATGTTTAAACATGCACAGTTGCAATGAGCTCAAACTAAATTTCAAATTTGATTAGTATGAATTAGCAAGATCTCTCAAAAAAAAAAAGCAATGTGCAAATAATGAAACAAATATTCAAATGTGGCGAATCACAGTCCAAATTGATAATCAGTGATGTGCCTAATGTATAAATAAACATAGTTCTATTTTCTAATTGGCAAATGGAGGTAGCTCAAGATACCTTTCTCTCATTCTTGCTTTTCATTTTCTCTTTTTATCTCTCTTAATATTTCTTTCCCTGCTTGCCTCCTCTCTTTTGTGAATCGAAAAAAAAAAAAGTTGAACAAAATCATTTGCTTGCCACTCACGCTGAAATCTGCAGTATGGGGGCAGTTTCAGTTTCTAGGGATTTTTGGAAGAGGGAAAAATGATAAGTTCAAAACTGTCCTAAAGATGAGATATTTTGAATCCAATTTTATTGGGCAAGTTATTATTTTTTCTAGATAAAATATGGCTACATGCACCATTTCCTTTCATTAAGCTTCTAGCTTGCATTTAGCCAAAACATCCCTTACTACCTGGTTTTCTATATTGCGGGAACAAAAAGTTTCTTGCAACTCCGGGGGAGGATCCAAACTATACACTAAAATTTCGCATGTATCTTTTTGGGATGGTGGAATCATAGATTTTGTTAGAAAACACCTTTGCAAGTTTACAAGACATACCATTGCCATGAAAACCACTACAAAACTGATCATTTAGTTTTCCTCTCTAAGTCTCTTTCAATGGTGCAAAATGCGAAAATTTTCTAATTTTGTGTTTATTTCATTGAAATCTATTGGAAAATAAAGATTTTATCAACTAATGTGACCCAAGTCTTAATTGTGGTTTCAGACATTTTTTATTGATTAAATGCTCTGATTAATGCTTAATTGTCAGTGTTTGCAGCCTGCAATTTTATCTTTCCTCGATTGTTTTGAACTTAAATTTTCACAAAAGTCTCACTATTACAAACAGACTTCATAATGTAAAAAAGTGAAAAAGCTCTACCATCTTAAGCTTAGGCTTCTATAAATCAACTTGAGGTGCTCAAATTAAAACTACTACTGAATAAGTTTAATACTTATTATTCTCTTGAATATAAGATATAAAGTAAAACTTTTTCTGATCAATAAACTAGGCATTATCTATATGTGTGTGTTTCCTCTGATTTTTTTTGTGTTGAACAATCATCATGAAACATTTATACAAGAACCATACAGATAGTTTATGCTTATTCAGACTGTGTGCTATATGGTGCTTAAATGATGAACAGATAAGAAAAGCGAAAACATCACATAATTGAGAAACACCCTGTAAATGGACGAGACCACAGAGATTTGTTATGGGCTTTTATGGTGGACAAGGAGAAAAAATGTTGCAGTCCACAATTGCAAACACATTAAAAATGTCAACAGATCCATATAATAAGTGTACAAAATAAGAAAAGACAAACCCTACTTTGTAGGATTTATTTTGCTCTTTGCAATCTACATATACAATTCCAATAAACTGTCCATTTATTAGCAATTCCATGAAACAAACTTCTTCTATCAAAAACTTGAGTTAAATATTTGAAAAGAATCTGCAAACAGAAGAAAAATGAACATCTGAATCCAGTTAATTACCACACATTCTTGCTATCTCACTGGCGGGCACATCTTTAGACAAGAGAATATCTGAATCAAATCCACCAACTGAATTTCTTGTGTATATTTGAGGTTGGATATTAAAGCACTGTATGCTCAATGCTTTCATCTTACTTTCATGATTATTCAAAGGCAATCATAGGTGGCATTTAAAAGTTATTACAATTTGAAACACACATTCTATTCTATAACTATTGAAGTCAATAGCCTGTTTTCAAGCCCTTGGAAGAAATGACAACAAAATACATCTTATCTACAGATGATTCAGAAATTCAGCTACTTTTTTACTGCCTCTTTCACAAGTGAAAGAAAATAATGATTTCACCACATTTAATTCCCTTTTCAATTATTTCAAAATTGTGATCAAATGTAAAATTCCAAGCAGACACAGGACAATTTTTTTTGACCTGTGCTCCTGGCCCTGACCATAATTTGACCCAGGGAAGTCAGTGTGGCAATACAGATGGGTTTATCCTCCATGAAGTAAACATTATGTAAATATTTTCCCTGACAAATAAAGTCCTTCTGGGCTTGCTTTGTAGGGAGCATATTGTTTCGATGTAGTAGAAATCTCACTATGAACATTTCAAGAATGTAAAAATTAAAAACTCATATTTTTTAAATATTTGCTCTTATGGGGCCAATGATTATTTTCATTTGTAGCCATAGCTGAGATGATTTTCTCTTATTAACATTTAAAGAGTTGTAAATCCATGCCATATTTTTTAATTATTCATAGAATCTACGTGTAACCATAGGAACAATGGTATAAGATATGTGTCCTATAAAAGCACAAATGGGGAGCAAGGAGGCTTGTATCATGACACTGGGTAGTGAAAATACGAAAAAATTTTTTGTTTTTGTCTAGCCAGAGATGAGCAACTGATTTAGATAAAGTAATCTGTAAAGTTTGAAATGGTTATAAGAATGTTTGTTTGCTTAAAAGGCATTTTTGTGAAACTACACTTATAAAAAGGATTTAATAAATTTGTATAAACTGCCTTTATTGAACTGCTTAGATACATCCTGTCAGTGTTTATTGTTTAATTATAAATCTCAACATGTCTGCAGTAAAATCTATATCTCCACCTATCCTATTTTCTCCCTGATTGTAACAATGAGTATGATTTAATGTTAAAGGAAAAAGCTACAAAATATATCAACCATAATAAAACCTATCCTTAAAAAAGAAGATAATTCAAGTAACAGAGGTCCTTTGCTTTCTACCTTATATCCCATCAAAAACTCCTCTGCAGCCTTGTTCTGCTCCTCTTTGCCTCGTGGATCCATGTGGATTTCATCCACTTGATGCATATCCGGACCAGAGTGTAGTGTGATCACAGGGCCAGTCCTCATATTTTGTTCATAGTCATCCTGTGGCGGTTTCTAGAAGATTAAAAAAAAAATATGAATATAAAAACGCTATATTGAATGCAAGCATAATTCAAAATGGTAAAAAAAAAAAGGTTTCTGCAAACTGGGAAACTATCCTAGAAAGATAACTAGATTATTAGCCCATGAAAACTTTGTAAGAAAATTGTGAAGCTGCATTCTTATCATGATGTACAATTTTGTCTTCTGAGTTGTACTTTAGTTGGGCAAATGATATCTGTGCAATGCTAGCATATTTGTCTCTTACCTCCACCTTATCCGTCCCCTGGGACAGGCTGACTAGCAGTTAGCCTTACACACTGTTATCTCAGACAGTGTTTGAGCAAATCAATAATTTTTACAATTGTTTTAAATACATTCAAAAGAACATTCTAACTTAATGAATAAAAATGGAATATGCTTTTTCTCATGTCCTCCTTTTTTCCTGTTTGAGAGTTTTCAATTTTTGAAGTATTTTTTTTTTCATTGCTGATATTTGAAGATAGATCAATATTAGTTGTATGCATTACCTTTAGTCTTTTTTTGTCATTAATATAGTAAGTTGAGAGCCATGCCAGTCAAACAGAATCTACAACTAATTCTTTAATTTGTTTTTTATACATTATCCACTAACAGGAAGCGCGCTGCAGGATATAAAAAAAAAGTTTGCTTTAACTCTCCCATGTATTGATGAAGCATTTTATATTGCAGAGGAAATGAGAAATATATCATCTGTGAAGTAAAATTAAATTGAATTAAAAAAATAGGCTTTTGCAACACCCCAAGTCAAAGTTTTCAAAACAATCTAACAAGAAAAAAGGATTGTATGATTTGCCTTGAGCAAGATTTATTTCAACTGATTTGCTAGAAGCTTTTGAGAGTAATTTACTTAACATATTTTTATATGTCTCACTCCTCTACGTATTGGCTTGAATTCATTGTTTTCACCATCTTTTCTTATTGCTGCTTCTTGTTCCCAATATAGATTTTGCAGAATTCTTAGATCTTTGCCATCTATGTTAAGCTGTCAGGATCTTGAAAAGATCTTCGTGTTTTACCTTGTTAAATGCTTTTGAGTAATTGATGAAACACAAGTACCAGTCCTATTGAACTTCTATTGATCTTTCCATCAAGGTTAGGAGGGTATATCACAACAAAATCACAAAAACGATGATGAATAATTATTATTAAAAAATGCAAAACTTGTGTTGGGCCCATGCTACCACCATTGAACTCGCCAATATAACTTCACTCAGCCTCCAAATAAGATATCTGCTAAGCCATATTATGATAAAAAGAATTTAGAACACATTCGTTTTTATATCATAAAATTTCAACTAAGATCATATAGCTTACTTGAAACTTCACACTGTACATCTACAGTCTCCAAGCAAGAGAGAAACAAAAAAAACCTTTAATATTTTCACCTTTGATCCTTGTGTATGCCTTGGGGATGCCTGCTGATCTTTATCTGGCATCAATGCTCTGTTGGATGACTGGCTGCCAGAGCTCTCATCACTGCTGCTTTCACTCACACCATCTCCTGCATGGACCTCAGTGCTGTAGTTGTCCTGACCTCGACTTTTTTTACCCTTCAACTTGTATCGAAGATTTTCATTATTCAAGGTCGCTGAGCTGTCAGACTCTGTGTTGTTAACAGGCAATGGTCCACGTGGAGATTTGTTCATACTGTCATTTAAAGCTGAAGAAAATACATTTAATTGATGACAGAAATAAGGTGGAAAGAATTGGAATTAGAGTTAGAAATCTAATTAGAAATTAAAATAATGGAGTCATTTCAACAAGATTATGTCAACATAAACAAAAAATGAGTAGTGCGAGATGAAATTTTATGGATATGAAAATAGCATTAATGCTAAATTACAACTAAGAAAATGGCTCAAGAAAAACGTAATGTATTGTGCACATTATGTTATAGATTATAAATAAGCAATATATTGTAATATTGATGGTACAATACTAATAGAGGTAGTTTGAGTCGAGTGTTATGATTTGCTTAAGACATGAAACAAAAAAAGGAAGATTTTCATGGCTGGACGCCACATGGAAGCAAAGTTTGTTTGAATACGACAGCAGTTTTATCAACCATCATTTATAAAAAGATATATATCTATTATGATGCCACCTTGTCTTTTAAAATGTGTTGACTCTGAAAAAAAGAAAACTTCATCAAGGGCACTTTAGTACTGGTAACAGTCACATTAAATAGGCTACATTAATTTATATTTAGGGAAAAGAAAATGGGACGTATCAGAGAGGAAACAGTCTAAAAATCTGGATCACTTTCATAATACAATCTGCATTATGAACAAACTCAAGCCTTCAATAAAGAGCTTAAAAGAGAGGTGAAGTACAAAACACTTTTGGGTAGATTTTAGTCATTATGTCAAATGAAAATAAAACCAGGTAAACTCAATCTTCATGAGTCTGGCCTTCTTTCAAAGATTGACTTCCAAAGAAACCAAGTGCTTCACTTACTTATAGCTAAAGGTTACAAAAAAAAAATCTTGAGTTTCACCATCCTAGGCAATTACGTAATGCTAAAACTCCTCACTGTTATGTTGTTACACTTTTACATTAGCCAGCAAGAAGGATTGAAAATACCAACATCTGTTAACCAATAAAACTAAAAGCATGATTAAATATCAACTGCAGAGAATCATTCCAGGCATTAGCTGTAGAAGAAACAATGGCTTACATATATAATTAAATAAATTGGACATGATAAAAAACACCACTGGTTTGTGGTCCAATGTAAAGGCACAATGTGCGACCTCTAGATCCAACTAGCTGAGGTGAATACCTAGTGGGTCCAAATATTTTCTGCGACCTTATAACTAAACCATTGGCAGCAGCACATTTAATAAAAAAGAAGTACTTACATTGCTTTATCAAGCATACATTTTCACATTTTTTTAGCTGCTGCATGACTACAAAAAGAGACCTGCATTCATGTTAAAAGATAATAAAATATATTGAAACTACCTAGGTTTCCATTGGCTTGATGCTAAGTGTAACAAATTGAATTATTATTCTTTGTTTCCTTGTAAAAAGCAGTATAACAGTAAATAAATATTTCACTAGATTAAATGGATGTTAAAAAATGATTTATGTGTGAACTAACTTGAGGATGGTCGTGGTAGATTTTACTTATTTCCATGGGACATCAAAGCCAGTATATAGCTACAATGTGTCATTCTAGAGCTGTGAATGGTGCTGAAACTGATTAAAACTACCAAATCGAGCTGAAAAGAATACTGATCTTGGCAATGACTGCACATGATGATTTGACATCAAACTGTAGTGGACATCTGTGAAATGTTATTTCTCAGACAAATTAATTTTTTTACAATAACAAAAAGAAACATCCAATAAAGTTTGCGTTAAGACAATGTCTAACTGAAAAAAAATCATTCCTGTATGTAGTGTGTAGCTTTAAATAAATCACATCACGATACCCAATTTTTAGACATGGTGTATCACCTTCAACATGAAGGATTTTGATGAAAATTTTTAAAATTAAAAAATCTCAAAAGATTAATAGCCCCTGAACTATTTCATAAGTGTTTTTGTCACTATTACGACTCAAACTCTTTCAACAGAAGACGTACTGGCCCTTGTCATGTTTTTATATGAGCAATAGTCAAAAGGTGGACCCGAAAATTGTGTCACTTTGTTTTACTGTGTTTAAGAATCTCCAATTACACAATGAAAAAGGCCAATTGTGTATGAGTGAGGTATAATTCATGCAGTTTATGTAAACTTGGATATTAGGGGTAGATCTATGTTAAAAAAAAAATGATCTGTGTCTTTTAAGTGTCTGGTAAATGAGCTTAAAGCGTTGAAAGGTGACCACTTTTTTCTTGTCATCACAGTTATGTTCTAAAGTTATTTTGTTAATTTACGCAGCAAGGATGCATCTGAAAGTGATTTTTTAAAAACATAAAGCATTATTTCGTCAATGTGCTAACTTTATGGCCTAGAACCAACCTAGGCCAAAATGCAAATAGACCATTATGGGATTCTTCAGACAAAAGGCTATTTATCAATATTAAAATTCTTCAAATGCGCCAACTAATTTATGATTGATTAATTATTTTCTTTTATGGCCTAGATCGGTCTAGAGATCGGTCTATAGGCTTCCACCAAAATGAATGCTGCCATTAGGCTGCTGCTTTTCGGCATGCTTGACTCATGCCGAATAGCATGGTGCACCTTTTAGCCTAAGTCAACATGTGCACAAGTAGCAAAGTCCAAGTTTGCCTCAACTTTGGGCTTAAGTGAAAAGAATATCAACTATTGGTCATGGGAGGAAACAGAGAAAGCACTATCTAAGATGAGAGGAGCAGGTAGCAGTCCCTGCAAACCTGTATCTCACGAACAAAGGACATTTTTTCTGGAATGGTTGAATGAGATAGCGACAGTTCACTCCCATTGTTGTAGGAAGTGAGTGTCTTACAGGACAAGAAGTTTTTAGTTCCTGGCAAGACTTTAAGTCAGCTCCTCAATGATATGTTTCACATTTTGAGGCAAGCAGTGTTATGGAGGAAATACTTTACAAAAGTTTCCCATCTCATTTTTATATACCAAGCAAAGATCAATATGATATTTGCATAGCAGCTAAACATGGCAATGTGTCAGGGCAGTTAAGAGGAAATACTTTGCAAAAGTTTCCAACCAACTGAACATGTAATTTTTTTAAACCAGGCAAAGATCAATGTGTTGCACGTGGCACCTAAAAATGGCAAGGTTTCAAATGAACAATATCAATGTCATCTACTAAAGAAAGTCAATGCTCAGCACATGAAGGCAAGAGACAAAGGCCTTGCCGATGATTCCATCTCCATGTGGACGATGGACCTTCAGTCGGTCTTGCCGAGTCCTAAAACACAGGCCAGTGCCCTGTTTTATAAGACAAAACTTATAATACAGTTTATATAATTAAACTGGTGGCTCCTTAGTTCAGCACTGAATGAATGTCATTTTGACGACGAGATACATGGAGATCCCTCGGAGGATACGTTTTCCTCCATTTTACTCTGAAACGATTTGTTACTATTGAACAGAAGTATCTTGTTCCAGCGCAGACGCAGATGGAATGCAATTCAATGCACGGTGTCATAGAGAAAAGGCTAAATGGAGACATTTTGATCCCCCATGACTATGTTTTGGCCATGCAAGTGGCTAGGCAGGTCCCTTCTCACTACAAAGTCCTTGAGGTTCTTTTCTTAGACAGCTTTAAGTTGTCGGCACCATACTTGAAGTCTGTGTGTCCTGGAAAACGTGCTGGCAATCAACAGTTTCAGATGTGTGCTGTTACCACTACAATGGACCGTCATGCACAGTTGGGTATAAACTGAGATAGGAAGACCCATAAACAGAACTTATAGCCAAGTTTACTCAAAACTAGCAAAATCAACTTAGGCCAAAAGATTAGCACACTGACGATTTCTTATGCTATTAAATTCACAAACTCAAGATTTAAGTTTCAAATTTTTCGAATATGGCTAGTAAAAAATCTTTCAAATGTAACAATGATGACAATCTACGTTTTGGAAACTCTCGTATAGAAGAAAAGGTGGATTCTGCCACTTTATGAAGAAAGGAATTTTTTTTTTTTATATTCAGTACATTACTAAGACACTATAGTGAAAGTGTGCATATACATACAATTATCTTTTCATTGACATACAACAGTTCTCAAAAAAATACATTATTTTGATTGGATTCTGCCACTTTATGAAGGAAGGAATTTTTTTTTTATATTCAGTACATTACTAAGACACTATAGTTAAAGTGTGCATATCCATACAATTCTCTTTTCATTGACATACAACAGTCCTCAAAAAATACATTACTTTAAATTTAAGTGAGATAAAATCAGTTATGGCAACTTTTTGTAACAAGTTCATATATGTGTGTATGTGTATATATATATAAATGACTGTATGCGTGTGTGCATGTGCACATGTGCACATGTAGAGGTATGTATATATCTCTTTCTGTATGTGTGTAAAATATTTCAAGACTCTTCCTCAGATTATGGGCAAAACAAGATGTACAAAGCAGCAAATTAAAAAATATTGGAAATATTTATTTACACTTTTTTCCTGTTGCAAATGTCTCATTTGGTGGTACACTCCACATGCCTAGGAGTCCATTTAAATAAAGTGCAAAAGAGAATAAAACCAGCTAAATCCAAAGTAGGTCCTTCACTTACCGAGGCAGAAAATAATACAAATTTGAGATAAAACAAAAACTGTCTTGAAAATAGTCTCAATGAGTTGAAAGTGGCATTTTGAACATGACATACCATTGACACAAATAGAGACTGCATTAAATAATATTTCCAACACTTAAAATTAGATAGAGATATTATGCGTTTTTATGTCAAAGTAATGGGATTTTAACTTGCTGAAAAAAGCAGGAAAATGAAGGAAGAAAAAAAAATTACAATTTTTTGTTCCTAAGACTGATGCATTCGACATTAGGATTGGTCTCAAGACAATTGTATTCAGCTAGGATTTATGAATAAGACAGTATGTGCCTTAATTCTTAACATAATGACATTTAATGAAAAGAAAGCCAGATGAAGAAGCATTACTGGTAGAAGTTGAACATCAGTACTATTCAATGTGTTACTAACCATCTATGAAATCCCTTTCTCTGTCCACTGGCAATATTCTGTATGTCCTTTTGTCTCCATCCTGGCCAGACAACCATCGTTCACAAGGAAACTGGAAAATATGTTTCCCGAGCATGTCATACACTGTAACACCCTCCAGGTACCATGCATAACCTAAATCAGATGTGGAGACAAAAAGGGATGTGGACTATGATTTGACAGATAAATGTACAATTTTGAAAACTCTCATAGGCTACTTTTGTCATTCATTCTTTTCCTACTGAAGATCATCATTTTTGTCTAATTTTTGTTCTTGCAGATTTTCAAAGATCTTCAGTAAGCAACAGAAGAGTTTACCCCCAGTAAACAATGAAGCAAAGAAAAGAACAAAAGATAATATATGAGAAAGGCTATTTAACAGTTCAATGCAATATCAACTATTAAAATAGTCTTACTAGAAGAGGTGAGTTAAATTTTGCCCCAACAATCAAAGCATGAAAACATAGCAAAGCTGAAAAACTCAGTTCAGGAAACAACTGAAAAGTTTCAGAAAGAAATTTCAGGAAAATATATTATATACTCAAGGCAATCAATAATTATGACTTCACCAGTCCTTATGAGTTAAAAGTCACAAACAGCAGATTTGAAAAACTTGTTTCCATTTCGTAAACCTCATTTTTAAAGCAGAACATGCAAGAGTTACAAAACAGCATGCAGTTTTCATAATTGCCAAACTTAATTTAAACAATTCTAGTGAGAATCTTAATATCTCTTAGTAAATTTCCACATCTGAATAGTTTTGATGGGTTTCATGATAGTTTGAAAAAATGCAGATCTTTCAGCATATTGAAATTAAAACTTAAGGACTAGGTTAAATGGACCTGCAACACAGGTCACAGCAGGAGCTGACCTTAAAGTGTTTAGCCTAGTTTGCTTCAACTCATCAGTCAAAAAATTTTAGATTTGAATTTTGGATCTAGATTTTGTGGATTTTAGATTCTTTTCAGTGTCATAATATTTAAACATTGGGAAATTCAAACTTTCTTTCCTAATTTGCTTTACGTCACATAAGTTTCTTGCGATACTTATGTGTTGACTATTAATTCCCTTCACAAAAAAGTGTTTTGTCATCTGTTTTATGATTAAAAGAATTTATGTGAATTATATAAAAAAAAATAAACTTATTGATGCATGAATTTTAGATTTCAGAGCGTAATAGAGAAAAAGCTAGGTATCACTCTCTTTTTTAAAAAAAATTCATGTTAGATCTTCTATATTCTTACTGTATCTATTGATCAAAAAACTTTCATCACAACTATGATGAAAAACATCACTACGACACTAGTAACCTACTAATACTGCATGTTCACACATGACAATGTAACAAGGCAAGTGTGTTCTAGAGCTAGATACGGCATCCCAGTGGTGTTCTTTTTTTTATAATGGACCACAATTTTTTAGCTATATCTAACTTACCATGTATTATTCATATTTTATTGGTACTTATTTGCTCTTTTTCAGCCTGAAATAGGTAGTTCTTACATTTACAACATAATTTAAAAATAAATGAAAACCAGTTCTAGTCCTATCTTTTGGCCATTGCTCATATAGTTTATTATGAATTTGGCAAACCAACTTGATTATATATTTATAATTGAGTTTCTGTAGACCCAAAAATCTTAGATACATCTTAATACAATCCACAAAAAAATTGCATTCATACCCACCCAGGTTTCAGATCCTGCAACTCACACACAAAAAAATTGCATTCATACCCACCCAGGTTTCAGATCCTGCAACTCACCTAGATGTAAAACATGTCAACAAATCAAACCTACATCATCTTTCCAATCCTCCACTGATAGAAAAACATACAGTATCGCCCATGATCTCTCATGCAACTCATACAACATCATTTAAATCATCACATGTCAAAAATGTAATCGGTAATATGTAGAACAAACCTCACAAACACTTAGGGCTAAATTTATCCACCACAGATTCACCATCAACTTGCTTGAATGTATAAGGTCATAAAATAGGATGCTTTGAAGAAAAACACCGAAAAAGGTTCAAGAAACTAGACATTATGAATTAATGTATATAAAAGTTTTGTGAAAGTGCTTCTCTGTTGCATGTCAGAAAAATTTGCTATTTTGAGTGTATTAAAATTACCAATAGAGCTTCAAAGAAAGATGCAATCTGCTTTGAGCTGCACTTACTCAGTTCTGGTCTGTCATGACCTATCTGAATTTTCCGTATTCTTCCAATGTGATGAGCAGGTAAAATAAACAAGTCCTCCTGAGAAATGAAAAAAACAATTTTTTAAAGTCGTAGCCTTTCAACTGTGAAAAAAGGAAACTTACTTATATATATAACCTTTAACAATCGAATACACAATTTTTGTGGTTTTTATTTTTAATTTTAAAAAAATCCCACATATCCTTCCATGAATTCTCACTAAAATAGTATTGATCTTCAAAAACATAATTTTAGTAAGTATATTTCAACTCTTGAAAAGTAAGCTGAGGACTTTATGACTTGGGATGATAAACAGGCTGAGTATTTGTTGACAAATTTCCTTAACTTTTCATCCTGAAGATAGAGATTCTGACTTTTGCCTAAAGATAATCTGAGCTTGAGCTGAAGGATCTTCTGAGTTTTCTCTGACAGACTTTCTGAACTTTTGCTGACAAACGTTCTGATCTTTGCTGTCAAATATTCTGAGATTTTGTAGTTTCATTTGCTTTCATGCATCACCCTACTTATGATTTTAATACATATCCCAAGCAGTATTTTAACACTTCTAACTCTCAGAAACTGCATTGCTCTCATCAATGTGCTCAGAAAAGCGTGTATGCTGAGATAACAATATAAATCAAGTTAGCTTGTCCCGACTTTCTCACCCTGCCCTTTTGAAATGGTATTTTGTGGCGTTTTGAGTCACTCAGGATGAACTCCTTGGTGCGTCCTTTCTCCCCATACATTGTTAGCTTAATAGCTGCCTTTGTACTGGCTCCGATTCGATTCCCAGTGCACACATAGACCTGGTACTCAGACCAGGGACCATCTGTGACCTCTTCCTCAAGCTGAGAATTTCATTGATTAATATAGTTATAATTATATTAAAAGCTTTGTTGAATCAGAATTATCATGGTCTAAATAGCAGGGGTCAGCATAAAATTCATCAACCTCAAAAAAAAAAAAAAAAAAAAAA
>BLXT01002678.1:47750-60902 GCA_019648995.1 Plakobranchus ocellatus
ACATGGAAAATAATAAAAGGAGAACTACAGTAAGGAGGATATGAAACATGATAAGGTCATTATGAGTGATATCGCTACAGTATATCATATATCAGCACATTGCTTTTGATTCCATACGTCTTTTTCTCCTGTATTTTATTAACAAACAATTCATTGTAACCGACTGTAACAAAAAAGTTATAATTGTATTGGGTATCATTGGGTATAGTGAGATAAACTGCCCACTCTATCTCAGTGTAAAGTATTTAGATGACAAAAACAAAGATGCAAAATTAAATATAGAATTATAGAACTGAGTTTGTGCAAAGAAAATTGAACATCAAACATTAATTTCCCATTGTCTTAACCTTATCAGTATGCACCATTCAGATCATTAAAATTCCCTATAGACGCAATGGGTAAACACTCTCTATACTCTGTGGACGCACAAAGTTTTGCGCTTTTAGAAAATTTGTATAAAATCATCAAGTTTATACAGCAGCAACAAGGTAGGAAGACATATAAGAATGCCAAACTCTGAGGTAACCGCAGCGGAGCTCAGCATCCTTAAGGGGTGTAAAACCCTTATAACCAAATCGGTTACCTGCATCCCAGAAGGTTGCATTTTGTTCATAACCGGAAAGGGGGGTTGGCGTCTTGAAAAGGTTAATCCATTACTTCACCTTTGATATGCCTCTTAACGATGTGACAATGCATGACTGATTGTGATCTTAATGTGGAATTGCCTCTATGATGCATACAAGCTCTGCGCAGAATGAAGTGTGAGGCAAGGACATACCTTTTTTGATTATCAACATCAAAAGCACATGTAATTTTATCATTGCTTTTTTTTTAATCAAACAGACAGGTGGGTCATGATGATGATCAAGTGCACCTATTACTTTTTTTTAAAAAGCCTGTTTAAAAAAATTATAAAAATTTATCGCTTATGAGGTCTGATCAGAATGGATCAGATTCATTGATGAAAGTATTGTACCCAGTTGATTATGATATTGTGCAAGGATGTATTGTGCATCTGATTCTTATTCTTTGTCGTCACTCTTGGTATGTATGTATGTGTCGGACAATCTGTTACATAATTGTTGTAGCCCATTGAAGTGCAATATTGTCCATAGGCTGAAAATGACTGATACTGCATTTCATGTGGCTGCAGCAGATTAGCCAACTGCATTGAGCAAATGTATTCTTTGATCATAGCAGAAAAATATTGCCAGTGTTTTAAACTCAATTTGTAACCATATGCAGGATGGAAAGATTGGGCGCAGTTTTTGCTCACATTCTAAACAAGTGAAGGTTTTTAAATGCAATTTGTGTTAAGCTTTAAAGCAGCCTTAGACAGAACATTCAATATCTCCATCTTTGTCTTTCTCAACACAGGAAATTTGCCCCCCGCTGCTGCGTCTGCCAGAAACCAATCATGCCTGACCCTGGGCAGGAGGAGACTGTGAGGATTGTTGCCATGGATAAATCCTTCCATGTGGATTGCTATAGATGTGAGGTAGGTTTGGCTAACGGCAACACAATATGTGCTGAGTGACGAAAAAGAATGTAACTTGTTAATATGAGGGTCAGTGGCTTGTAACCCAAACAATGAAAAAGAAAAACATATCTGAAAATATAAGAATATGTGTTTTTTACATTCCTTGTATTGCCAATGGAAATAATCATTGTCATTAAATGCTCATGTAAGTTACTATGTCTCTTTGATGCAGCAGCAAAGCTTAGTGTTGCATGTATGATAACTTCTTGATTGTCATTCTAGTAGAATTAGTAAGATAGGCAGGTTGAGAAAAACATCTTTTTGAGGAATATGAAGAGACCAAAATGAAATATTTCTTATTTACATTTTCGCACTAGGACTGCAAGTGCCAGCTGAGCTCGGAAGTAGAAGGGCGAGGATGCTATCCACTGGATGACCACATTCTGTGCAAAAACTGCAATGCCAAGAGAATACAGGCACTGACCACCAAAATGGCCACAGATTTGTAAAAAGCAAAACTCCCAGTCAATTTGATACATGAGAATGTCTTCAGGCCAGAAGCAGGCAAAATAAACCTGAGGCCATGGCTAAACAATTTCAAGACAAAGTTACTTAGAAAAATATTTTGTAGTACAGGAAAAAGAAAGACCCAAAAGAATTGATACACTGTGCATACAGCTTTGTTGTTTACTTACAGAAAGTCAGTAAATTGTGTTGGAATTCACCTACAAAATATACAAGTTGTAGTAGTGTTAGTAAGTCTTGGACACATCTTGAATCCATCTAGACCTTTTTTAAAATTTATAATCTGTAATTTGTCTTCTATGTTTAACAACACATTTGTACTATTTGTGATTGAGGCAATCATCCCCTGTGTTATTCCTTTTTTTCAATACAATTGTGTACGGCTGCTTTTGCAAAATATGCTGTTATCATCATTATGTAAAAAAAGTATTGTTTGAATTACTGCAGGCTGATGAGAGATCGTAGTAACTGCAAAGTCAATTAAGGTCTTTTTAACCTCTTGACAACTGATTTCAACTAAAGAAAAAAGTACTGCTTAGAAAAAATTGTCATGATCTTGATCCATATTCTTGATTCATAAACAGTGTTTCTTTAATGCTGTTATGCATTTGTTTGGCTTGCCGTGCCATTTTCAAATCAGTCAAATTTGAATATAGTGGGGTTTTTTTTTTTAAGAGGATGACTTCAGTCTTTTAGCAGTCAAATGGTTAAGATATCGAGAATGAACTGAGTTGTATTTTTCTCTTGAGGACACCAATTGATGGTTGAATGAATAAATTTTTGAAAAAAAAAAAAACTGTATGGAAGTATTTTTATAACTCAAAACATCATTGTGACGGCTGTTAGGCCTAGGAATGCAAGGATTCTAAAATTCTACATTCGCAAAAATCTGATGTAAGCAATAATGTTAGAGCAGTGACAATAGGAATATATGCAATGACACAACAAAATAAAAGGTTTTGCATAAAATAGAGCAATGAAGGAGAGGGAGTAATGCATCTTGGAGGGCATGCTCTCCAGATAGCAAAAATACCATACATTGTCAGAGTGATCCAGAATCTGTGAGGGAAGTGGTGTATAAAGTTTGAAATTACCATTACCATAAAATTACAAGCATCAAATAATGACACTTTCCAAGCCAATTTCATCTCATGCATTCCTTTTTCTCTTACGCTTATCTAGAGAATATGACAAATTTTTAAAACAAAATCGTCTTCCACTCCCCCTAGCATCATTTTTTTTTCTAAAGCTGTATTCCTGTCGGGTTTAGACATTCATACCTTATAGCAAATGAGAAGGAATGCTACTGTAAAACCAGATTGCTAACGGAAATTTTCGAGTTAAAATAGAGAAACCTTATCTATAAATAGTCCCCAGCCAAACACATGGGAAGGTAGACGAGCTAGAGATCTAGGGAAGTATAAACATATCTGGGCAGCATGGCATGCTCATCTTCAGATATTGGATTTTAAAATGTTTCAGACCTTTGAAAGGATTTAAAACTTAATAGTAGGTTTATTTAAGTGGATTTGTTTCAATATGTTTAGAAAATCTGTGGAATCTGATTGGAAGCAGATCTAGAATTTCTCTTGAAAATGTTTGTTTGGCCGTTTTTTCAAAAATAGATTTAGCTGTCATGGAATCTTCTATTTGTCATTTGAATCATGAGTTAAAAGAACGTTTTGTTGCCTGCAGGCATAACCAAAATTAAAATATTAAAAGAAAGGCCCTTCAGGAGTAAGGTAATATTATGAAATAAATTTTCTCCCTAGTCCCTTAGTATGGAAAATAATAAAGCAGTGATATATGTGGTTATTTGTTTCTCATATATTGGAAAGATTCTTATCGATCAAGATATTATTTGTAAAAACTGAATGACACAAAGACATTAATTGAAGATCATTGTGTAAACAAATTAAACAAAATCAAAATGCATAAACAACAAAATGTGTTAAACTATATTTTTTACATGCCCATTTTTATCATCATCAGCTACAGTGGGTAGCATCTGCAAATACCTGTGTAAAAAAAATCTCTCTCTGTACAAACTTTGTGTTTCAATAAAAATATCATCACATATCCAGCAAAAAACTGCTTCCTTGACCTGCTTTTACTTAATTTTTTTTCTTTTTTCAGGCTGTGTATTTTGTAATATTAAAAATCGTGAGTATCAGAATTGGTTTTTCAATGACGTTATTATGGCTTTATCTGTGTTCAAAGATCAGTGGCTGCATTTTGATACATATATACATTTTTTTAGACTAGTCCTAATGAATGGAATGGTGCCAGTAATACTTTTCATGGAAATAACATTATCCCTGTCTTCAAAATGCTTTTCATAGAGGTTGTCCAAACGATTTTATCTTGGGAAAAGAACCAATCCATCTGAATTCAGTTTTACTGTCAGCAAAATTTAGAGAGTGAGAGTTTTACACTGATCCAAATTATTGGCAATGTGATTTGTATCTCAATAGGACTGTTCTCAGGATATTTTTTTCTAACATTTTTTGTCCTGAGGTTAGCTTACTTGGCCCTAAGTCTATGTCTTTCATCACCCAAAAGATCTGACCATGATGAGCTCACCAAAGCACTAAATAATCTGTTATACAAAAAGCAACTAACATAGAAGATCCATCGTGTATTGAATTCCAATTGCAGCCTGAGAAATGTTAATGCATTGAATTTATGACATGTTCTTGTGAATGATAGGGACAGACAAAATATTGTGGTACTTACTAACTACATCATTTCTTTGTTCTTTGCTGATATGCCTATATATCATCTGGCTTTGAAATATGATTAAAATTTTGCCATATATTTAATGTATTATTGTAATGGTTATTATCATGTGTGTGTGTATATATATATGTATATACTCATCATTGTTGACATAATTTTATTATGGCTATTACCATCATTGTCATCACTGTTTTTGGGGTGAATTCAAATATTGTTGCATCTAATTTTTTCAGTCTTGACATGCCCTTTATAGTTTGCGTAGCTTTACAATATTTTACTTGAAACCATACTTTAATGGCCAGAATTTAACTTAGTCTTTGGACAGATAAACTCATATTACTTTTTGAGCTGCCTTCACCTGAAAGTGTTCAGTGAAATAGTGTAGTTTTGATTATTGGTTATATTTTTCTCAATATATTGAAGGTCAAAACTTTGCACATGATTGTTTTTAATTAGCAGACACATCCGTAGATTAAATATTAGTCATCAATCTTTAGTGCATCTAACAGAAGAAAGGTTTTAATTAGCAGACACAACCACATAATCAAATCAGTTTTTAATGTTTAGAATATTTAATAGAAGAAAGCATTTACATCCATACAGTAAATATCAGTCAACGTTTTGTGCATTCAAAAGGTTTCTGTTTAATTCGTGAGTTCTTCTTATAATTTATGTAGGATCTAGCAGTTTCGACAGTATTAACATATCTTTAGTAAAGTTTCACCATAGCTTCAAGAATTACAAAGGGCCTTGTGGCAAATGAAAACTCTACACCTATTTTGACATCACACATTTTCAATATACAAATGTCTGAAAGGAGCTAGGACTTTGTTGTTGTATATTGCAAACATTTTGTCTTTTCATAATACCTTGCTTTTGTCCTTGTACATAAAGACAAAAACACTAAAAAAAAACTTGTTTCTTATAAAATGAGTTTTGTGGCAGTACATAAAGTGGCTTGTAAAATATTGTTAGTGTCATATCTACCTTCATAATATTATGTTTTTGAGTTGTGTGTGGATTTGTGCCCTGCAACATAACAGCTTTAAGTGCAGATGGATGAATATTGTAATCGAACATACGTTATTGTAGGGATCTCAAACATAATGGCTGTTTGGTTAAAATTCAGTTAAAATCTCTATATCAAATCACAAAATCTGTTGTATGCATTTCAAACTTAAGTGTTTGATAGGTCATGGTTTGCATAAGAGATATATTTTAAAAGTTGTTTGTAAGCATATCCATTTAACTATGGATAGTGTGCTATGTCTTTTGTCTTCTGACAAGAAAATAAATTTAAGGAGCTTTGGATGTCTTAAAATTGAGCAATGTGAATCAGAAATTTCAAACTGGACATCTAGTAAACTTTGTAATGATTAAAGCTAGTAAAAACTATTTTTGTTCTCATGTTCAAATTTATATGTCTTTTGACAAAGCATCATATCAGTGAATTCATTTCAAAAAAAAAAAAGTCTATATATATATTGACACCCATCTAAATGTGGATCTGTGCCACGACTATGAATACTGCCTTTTGTAAACAAGATGACATTTGGGGGCAGCAGAGATGACTGACATGCTATATGCAGGAAATGTTTTTTTTAACATGAGCTACAAAATCTGATGTGTATTGAAAAGTTGGATAGTTAAATATACTTTTTTTTTTTCCGTCTGTGAAATTTATTACCTTTTATTATTGAAAAAAAAATCAAATACTTTAGGTGCGATGTAGAATATTTGCTATGATGAAAAAGAATGCCTTGGTTTCGTTTTAATCGTTTTATTTTTTATATGAAATAATTTCAACTGAAACAATTTATTTATTATAAATATATATGAAAACCTAAAGAAACTTTCACTTCCAATTTGACACCAGTGAAGAGTATAATTCTGAATTGCCATGACTTTCAAGGCTGTGACTCAAATTCATGCATATGTGAATGCAATTCATATTCATATTCATTACAAAAACAAATGCTTTTCCTCATTTCATGTTAAGTACGACTTTTCAAATTTATTTGCTTAAAAGAGAATGTGAAAACTTTTTTTTTTTCCCCCAAATGTATAACGCACAACAAGAAAACTAGCACTCAAATATGAATTTTATGTTATTAGCCATGATTGTAATCCTAATATCCCTAAAAAAGTTTCCTACTTATTAGAATCCTTTACATGAATCAAAACCATATTAATGATCTTTTTTTGTAGACTGGGCCTTGGAAAATCTGATTTTTTTAGAAAATCATACTTAAATTGAAGAGCCAGAAGAGCATTTAGAAGTTGATATGCAAGAAAAGAAATTTATTAAGCTCAATTTTAACTTCAAGAAGGTAATTAACTTGTTTAAAACACAGATGAATGCATACTGAGTTCAAATAACCGAGAAACCTAAAATCTAACATAACTGGGCGATTTTCACTTTAAATAAGTTGTCAAAAAAGCAAAGCCTTGCAACTTATTCAGAGTTTTCTCATGCAATCTCGTAAATCTCTAGACCGATGATTCCCGCTGGGTTGCAAGTCAGATGAAATTGTATAACCTGAAACTGCACTCTGTCAGTTTTGTAATGGTCAAAACTGATAGAGAACAGATGTTATTGTTTTTGATCCAAGGTATAAGCATCGAAAGTTGTTATACAAGGTATTTAAAAGATGGTTAAAAAAAAGAAAACTTGAATATTTTAAAAAAATTTCCAAAGGATGTTAAACGCGATATGGAACTCATAGAGACTGGTCTTTAGCATGGATTCAATTTACTTTTCAAAACAACATGCCTTTTCTTTGAATACTTTGTGTCAAGCTGTTCCTTGTGCTTAATGCATATGTTATAATTGCCATACCTATAGCTAGACAGAACTCTACAACAGCAAGCTGAATCTCACCTTGCTTGAAACATGGATTAGACATATGCTGTTTATTTTTAGTCACAAAAGTTTCCTGTCAAATTTCTTTATTTCTTTCTGTAATCTTTTGCATTTATATTGAGAGAGATTTTATGTGACATTGTAAGAGCCAAAAGGCAAAATGCTTTATTTAACGTAAACAAGGCTGGCATAAGGAAGTTACATACTGTCAGTGTCGCCGCCAACCCAGCTACATGCAGCGAACAATTTTTTTTTTTTCAGAGAGAAGATGAAGTGGTTTGTGCTTTAAATGATAAGCTTACATAAAGATTTGGAAATGGTACTTTTAAACACATTTCTACTTTTTTTTTTCCACATCTGAAACTCTTAGTTGGAGACAAAATATGAATATTATTAAAATATTTAGCATGTGAAAAGTTTTTGAAAGCATTTACGTATGTAGCACCGACACTGATAATATGAGAAGTCACACCATAAAGTAAGACATTTATTTTTGTGGCATTAACAAATAGAATAATTCAAGATTGTGTTATTACTATTCTGAACGTTCACAGCATTTAAATTCTACTTATCATCTGTGGTTGGAATTCTCTAGGAAGCTTAAACACATACTCTTTAATGGCATATTTCTATGGAGAGCGGCCTCATTTTGTGGTGATATCACACAAATACTGCCATTGTTAAATGAAAAGAGGTATGGTCTGTGTTAAGTCTATGGAGGATACTGCTCATCATCAGGCTTCATCCCATGTAAAACTAAATCACCAACTTGTGACCTGATAGTGAGAGAGTTTTATCCTGTGACTAACATGTGGATGACACTTAGGATGCACTCAGTTCATTCTCCCTTGTTTGACAATAAACTTCCATCTACATCTGCTTTTCATTTTGAAATTTGCCACTATTTTGCTTCTACTAATGTGACCATTATTTCATTTATGAATTGTTTTCATTTTTGTCGTAATCTGATTTATTTGACTGGAAATTGTTTAATGTAGAATTTTTGTAGATTCAATTTTTTATTTAGCTGTTAATTTTTAATTGTCCATCATATAATTTATTGAATTTTGCTCTTTTTAACACACTGTATATAGATCCCACAAGAGTAGTTTAGTAAGTGTGTGCTTTGAGCTTTCTGCTTTTGGTCCTAAATGACCTGGAGTTTGCGCTGATTACTAAGTACTGGTCAACTTCTTTGTCCTACTTTCTTGAAGCATGGAGACAGTGTGTGAGATTTGGCTGGCGATCTCTGCTGTTTGGAACACTGTGTAAAAATTTTTTCTTAAATTGAATGGTCAATGTGAAAATTGTATTAATGGCTTGAATAACACAGAGAAGCAATAACAGCAGAAGAGAGATGTTTGTATGTGACCATCAAAATTGGATTATGATGATTTATGTAAAAGAATCTAGGAAAAAGTAACACAAGATCAGTGAAATTTTATTGTCGTCTATGATTGACATGCGAATTCAAATACCTGGATTTGATCAAAATAAGCAAAATGCAAATCTTAATGCCTGGATTGTGAATTATTTTGAAAAAGAAAAACATTTTTCCCCACCCTTCCTTTGTTTTTAGTGTTTTTCTAAAAAAGTTTTTGTCACCTTTATGATGAGATTATCTAGGCTGTAAAAAAATGAACTTGGTTGTAGGAATTTGCCCTGTTGCTGCTGTATTACTACTATACATTGCTGGGATAGCTGGGATATGATTCTAAGAAATGAGATTTTAGCTAGGGTAAGAATTTCTGTCTGGACTACTCAGCTTCTCCATTAGTACTCAGGAAAAAAAGGCTGCTGTATCCTGAGACTAATTCAAAATAATTGGACGTTTCAACACTTTGGAGACAAAAAAGAAACTTTGTATTTGCTTTTTTAAAATTTTCTTAAAACGATTTTTAAGAAGAAAAAAAGGATGACCATAAAATCCCAATATAATATTACAGTATTACAATATCTCTATTTTGGTTTCATTATGGTAAAGCTTGCATTTACTGGCTGTAAGGATGGTTGAAAATGTTCAAAATGATGTCAAGGTATTTGGTTTTTAATTCTTATGATTTATCATAAGTTCCGCCCTGAGATCTGCAGGGACCCTTCTGTCAGGGGTTCGAGCCCCGCCACCGGCGCCCTGGCCTGACAGAGGGCCTGAAAGCCTGAGATCACCTTGTTGTGGACTGGTTATGTACAAAAAACCAAACCAAACCAAACTTATCATAAGTTTTCTATCTTGCTGTTGATTGAACAAAAGAAAAACTGAGAAAAAATGTTTTGATTCTACAAAAGAAAACTGAGAAAGACTCATATTTAGATCCAGAAGTGAAAATTCTATACATGGGTTTATGAAAAAGAAATCCAGTAGGATTAGAAATTCTGGTTATATATGCCCAAAGGATAATCCTCCCCTCTTTTTGTTTTCTCTTCTCCAATCTCATTCCCAATTTTATGTCCATTGTTTTCTTTGTTTTTTTGCATGAAGCTTTTGGTTTGCAAGTGTGTGTGTGTGTGTCTGTGTGCCTGTATCTACCTCGCCTAATCTAATTGTTAGTCACAGATTTATGACGTTTAATACTTACTTGTCATATCGCACCAGTCAATGAGATGGTTCAAGCCTCACCAAAAAGGTTTGTTTCGTATACATTTATTGTTGTTGATGTTATTGCTAAACTGGCTACATGCAATGAATCATTTTTTTTAGGAGAGACAATAAACCGATTTGTTCTCTAAATAATAAGCTTGCATTATGTCTTGGTAAATGAAGTTTTAAACACATATCTAAAGTTTCAGTGTATGTGAAATTTTTTTGTAGGAGGCAGAATATAGTTTTATCAAAATATTTATCAAATAAAAAAATATATCTTTAAAAGTTTGTATATGACCAATTTAGCAATGACATCGTCATGTAAACTAAATGGAAAGAAAGTGTTGAGGGAAAAGCATCTTTTTTTTTATGTTTATTTTGTTTTTTTGCATTTTTTTTAAAGTAGATGAGATTCAGCATTAAGCCTAGGCTTGAAACCTTTATATTACATATATTTTGATGTACATCTACACATTTCTTATTTCTACAATTTTTTATATTATCTCTCTTTGCTTTGCTTTGCTTTTGTTTGACAGAAAGAAAGCCCTTCCTTTAACCATTGCTTGTTGTTATCTTTTGGTGCTAGATATTATTAAGCAATCTTCAGAGAGATCTGTTGTTATTTATACGATGTATAAACAATGTGAATTTTCAACAGACTAAACAATGTCATGACTATATCATGGCAAATCTCCTACCCTATCTCTGTGCTAACGTTCAAATAATATGATGCTGTACTTATCGAGAATAAAGTTCTGAGCTTTTTCTAGTCGCCTGTGTTACACATTTTGATTGGCAGCTCGCTGTTTGGCGATTTGGTCTTTTTTCCCTACCTTGTATGAAGTGAAGTGCTGAAATATGAGATTCAAATAAGAGAGAGGGAGGGAGAAGGTCGAAGATAGAAAGAGAGAGAGAGAGAAAATTATTATTTTCTTTAAAAATTGCAAAAAAAAATATGAACGCCAGCAATCTCACAAAGAGAGAAACAAAAACATAGGTAGGTGAATTTCCAATAACTTTATTACAATTTTTACATTACAACATCAGAATGTAATAACCAGATCTTTATCCATCCCAAACTACATTTTATACAGAGCTGCAATGTTTTGACATGAGCTACAAGCCTATTCGGAGAATAACATTTTTGTATAAAGTAAAGTAATACAAGTCCTGGTAGAAGTCCTGGTAGAATAGCTCTAATTTTTAGTTTGTTCTAACATATTGCTATCTATTTATACCATTTGATGAACATATGAAAAAAAAAAAAAAAAAAACAACAAAGACATAAGAGTGACAAGGTTAGTCTTTCTTTTCTTTTCCATTTTTTTTATTTTTTGACAGAACGACATACTTTGATTTTAAAGTTAGAACGAAAAAATAAAAAACTGGTATAACAGTAGCAGTGGCAATGGTCCTATACAAGTTATGGTGCAGGATATGATTCCTGATCTAGCTAGTGGCAAAAAAATAAGTGCATTAAAAATTGATAGATTAACACGGGAAAGGTGGGAAGTTGCGATTATCTGTAATTATTTCCTGATATATTGTAGATATATTTAACAATTCCACATGGAACATCTGACATCTGGGGACAGCTGATTGTTCTGATACTGAGTAAATCACTTCGTTTTTGTAACTGTTCAAGTGACCGGACCGTCCCTTTTTAAATCGCACTATAGCAGAGCTGTCAACTAATACTGAGTTCAATAACCCTTATTACTGAAGTATTGGTATGAGGAGAGGTGGCTTATCGGTTAGGGCAGGTGTCTACCAGGTGAGAGGTCCAAGGGTCGAATCCAAGTCTGGGCCAAGTCAATTTTTCATTGCTCCTCTGAGTCCGCTCAGTACAAAATAGGTGGCTAGGTCTCTTAAGACCCGGCGAGAGTAAACTAAAAGCAGCGCGGAAAGCAATGCCTTATGCCAAGAACAATTAGGATCTACTTTTGGTTCCCCGAAACTTGGACAAAGCATTGGACCGACGTTACCGAAATGGTAAGGAAAATATGAAAGTGTTGGCTTTAATTAAAAAAAAAATACTTGGCCTCTACTCTTGTTTCTCAAATATAACCTGAGGTATTCAAAAGTTGGTGGGTACTACTGTGTCGTAAATTAGTTCTCTTCAACTGCATTTCCCTTCCAGGAATTCCAGGCCATCAAATTGTTTCTCTATGGTCATGGAGAATTGTTTCTCTATGCTCCTAACTGCATGGATATAATTAATATTTTTTGCTTCGGCAACCATTTTCTCTTATCAAAGGCAGCCAGGGCATTGCCACTAAAATGTTTTTTAAATGAGCGTCTATAGTATAATTACTTAAGCTGAGTCGTTCAAGGTGGCATCTGTGCTACAGTGTAAGGATAAAAACGCAATTGAGATCAGATGGTTCGATTGATTTTCACCACAGGCAAAATCCCCTAAAATAAACGGAACTTGGACGACAAAATGGATTTCCTGAATTATTCTCAGCAGATTTAGTAATCAGAGATTATTTAAAGGGGAGTCCACTAGAATAAATGAGTATATACAAACAGAATATATGCGTGCACATAGAACAACTTCACTAATACTAGTGCTATCGGAAAGTAACGGAGCATCTTGGTTCAATTTATTTGAGCATATAATTATGTGTGGTGAGTTGAACCAGGATATAATACAATGGATATTATTATTAATAAATATATAATAAATAGAAAATAACTTTTGCAGAGCTGCCCACTATGCGCACGTTCAGCAAACTACTATTAAATAAGACACGTTTGAGAACTGGAACCGCTTTATCAATTAAGATAGGTGTCCGATTTGACTCTCAGTCGCGGTCAATGTACATTATAATCTGCTACCCAGTGCCAGTGCCCACCCAACACTATTTAGGCTACTAAATTTCCTAAGGCGCAAGCGACAGAAAAGGCAGCAAAGAAAACAAGGGTTAGCTTCTTCGTGGACCGAATGTCAAGGGACCCATC
>BLXT01002678.1:165640-175758 GCA_019648995.1 Plakobranchus ocellatus
TTTTGTGTTTCCCTGTGATTTTCCATCATTTCTTATATGTTCGAAAGCAGCGTGGGCAAAATAAGCGAATTGCTTCAGAATTTTTAAGGGGGAGAATTTGCAACAGGTGTTTTTGCTAATTTTGGGCATAAAAGGTTAATATTCCTTAAAAATTATGTTGTTGGAGTTTTTTGAAATTTTCTCACTCACACACACACATTCTCTCTCTCTCTCTCTCTCTCTCTCTCTCTCTCATTCTCTCTCTTTTTCCTCTCTTTCTTGGTGTTTCTTTCCCTCTATCTTTCACCCTCTTTTTCTCTGTTTTCCGACTCCCCCGACAATCGTCTACAAAATGAGAGAAAGGCCACATAATTTTTTAGCTCGGGACGTAATAACTCTTTTGGCTTACTGTGGACATAATAGGTTAATATCTTTACTTTCGAAAGATAATGTTACCTGAGTTTTCTTTCTCTCTGTTCCTTCTCTCTCTCTTTTTCCCTCTCTCTTCCTTTCCTTTTCCTCCCTGCCCCCTCTCTCTCTCTTCCAACAACCCCTGCCACCGCCCATTTGCCTTCGTCTTACCCTTCTTCTAACCCTCAACCTCTTCATTCTCATTCCTTTTTTTTTTTAGACCTGTCTCGTGTTTTCTATTAAATATGAATAAGTTTTATATCTGTCTCATAATGTATAAAAAAGTTTAGCCTTTTTATCCCCTGTTTCATAGCAACCATTTTTTTTTATACCTGCCTCACATTGTAAAGAAAGCATTATATGCAATCGAGACATTAATAGAGTGGATAGATTTTTTACTGCGGAAACTGAGACAATCATTACGAGATTTTATTTCCAAGTTATTAATAATGCGAAGCATCCAAAAGCTTAATAATAAATTTAAAAACAAACCAGAAATAAAAAAAAATGCCATAAAAAACAGAACAATGGGGCACGGCTTTGATATTTCTACTGAGTAGTTATTTGAAATGTACATTTTCGTTTTTAAAGTTCTGGAGAAATGTTCAAACTTCAGAAAAAAAAAAACAAAAAGCAAAAAAACGGCAACTTTATATGGAATTTGAGAACATGTTTTGATCCTCATTATACGCCCAAACAATTTTTAAATGGAAGAATTTTAGGTTTTAACTTTTAAGGAGATATTTATTGTTTTCTTAGCCATAGAGCTTTTTCATACTAGAAATTAATGATGATAGAAAAAACTAAAATCAAGCCAAAACAAAGCAACTACAGATAAACCCAGTATCTGAATTAAAAAAAGAAATTTGAAGCTTTTTTTTTCATTTACATGATTAATAAGGGTAAAAAAAAAACAACAACAAAAGTCCTGAGCTAGCAAGATGTTTCCGAAACACTAGACTTTTAATAGCCTGCCCTTGGCTACACATCATATAATGTGTGTGTGTGTGTGTGTGTATGTGTGTGTGTGAGTGTGAGGGGGTTAAAGAAAGACCATGAATAGTTGTGATCCTGAAGAGATGTGAGATTAAGCACATAGACATGAGTATTGGTGACTTAAAATCGTACCCTGCAGACTTAGCACAATGTTTATAAAGCATTCATTTAACTTCATCTTTAGATCTACCGGTCAAAAACAAGTGCAGACTGTTGTGCAAACCCAGACGCCATTGATGTGCTCACGCTGGCAGGACGATCATTGAAGTGATGGCCCTTTTTCGCCAACAGACTGACATTGTCATGACCACAAATTAAAGTTCCCAAGAACCCAGAAATTTAAAAATAAACTGATGTTTACATGAAGCAACATCTCCTAAACATCCTATGACAAGATCAAAAAGTACTGTAAAAGCTTTGAAAATATTGTCAATGTTTGTATCAAACTCAGCGTTCTCTAAATCCCAATGTTTGAATAATTATATCTAAGACTAAACGATCTAGATATCTAGTCATCGATATAGGTTGCTGCGTGCTTTGGGGCAAAAGAAACAAGATTCCGATAACCTTGAAAGATAAAATAATTATTCAAAGTGAATAACATATAAAAAATGTACTACCCCCCCCCCCCCCAAAAAAAAAAGGAAAAAAAACCAAAACAAAAAAACAACAAAAACAAAGGGAAGGAAATAAACGAATAAACAAATATTTGAAATCTCACAACCAGGTGAAACAGACTAACAAAAACTGTAAAAGTTTTTTTTCTCCTTTTTTTTTATTTGCTGCACCAAATTTAGTTCAAATCGGATTTTGTTTAAGCTTCTAATCGAAATGGACAAAACAAAAAAACATAGGGCCGATCCATTGTTTTTTTTGCTTTTGAGATTAAATTTTAGATCGTGATCACAGTTTTGAGATTTCAGATTTTTTGTGCCGCTTCAGCACCGTACAGCCCGAGGCTGAAGTATCGATAGAGATAGAGTGTGCCAGCCGATTCAGGACAATTTATGTGAATCCATTAACTCATTTTCACTGATGCTTCCGTACATGGAGGTAAACCCGATTGAGCGGATGTTTGAACTAAGCAACAAAAAGAAAGAGTTAACTACACTGATTTAAATCACGCCTTTAAATCCGAGATGACTTGAAAGCGCTATTTTGCCATCGTTTAAAATATCCTGTGAAATCGTGATCTAAAAAATACTTTTCATGGTTTGAAAATATTTTTTCGTTGAATGAAATAGCAATCTAAACAAGCAGTCTTACTTTTTTTTTTCTTTTTCAAAGATCCCTTTTACTTGAATGAGCCTCTTGTCAAACTTTTGAAGGACAAAAAAAAAGAAGAAGAAAAAAAGAGAAATGATACTGAAAATTATCCTTCATTATTATGAAAGATACCAGAAGATAAAAACCGATAATTTACTTAACAAGTTTTCGAGCTAATCATTGGAGAATAAATAGTTATACTTCATAATTTCTGGAGAACACCAGAAAAACAGCAGAATAGCCAGGACTGACATTTTTAGTATATACTTATTTGAGAACAAGGAGGTACTAGACGCATTCAAGCCTTTTCCGTTCATCTTCTGTATTAAGAATTGCAACCTTTAAAGTCCTCATCCATTCAGGCCCCTGTCCCTGGCTGTTGAAAAATCAATTTTACTCAAACCTTGCACCTGACAAACTTCAAAGACACGTTCGCAAAACTGTTAGCCATGAAGGTCAGCCTGACATGACCGGACAAGTCGATCATTCTGGTTACTAGAAGAAGTGGCATTTTATTTTGCTGTTATTCAAAAGTCCAGTAATTACTTACAATCTTATTACCAAAGTGACAAATTGTATAAAAAATATTGTACTGAACTTTAAGACATAAAAAACGTCATATTTGCACCTACAAAGCTTGCTGATAATTTATTAGAGAATCTGTTTTGAGCCAAAACATTTATATATCTTGTTTTGAAACTTTCAGAAATGGCAACCCTACTTTTTGTCATATTATTTATTTCACGATTTTGTTTTTTCCTCAGGTTGTTTAATCCAATTTATTCAGGATAAATATAACCAAGAACTGGAAGATAGAGAGCAAATATAAAAAGAGTTTAATTAAAAAAAATTGCATTCTTCTACATATAGAGTCTACGTGTATGATAAACTGCAGTTCACAGAATTATCAACCAAATTTGAAGGAAAAAAAAAACAAAAAACTAATCATAATTATTTTATATGCAAAATGATGAAAGAGATGAAATCACATGACCTTGCATCACTGAAATCAATGTTAATCAAAAGTGATAAGCAAATAAAAAATCGTTGTCTTGAGTCATATACCAGGCACATTTTCTTTTGAAAAATTTTCCAAACTATATAAAGCGTTTGATCAGGTCATCCGATTTGGATTAAAATAGCTTGACTTTATTATTAAAGAATACCGGCCTTTCAAGTAAACTTGTAGAGGCAGACAGAGAGTCGAGATGTGGAACAACCAATGTGAGACTGAGAACTGTAATAAACAATTACTGGAGGGCAAACATCATGAATTTTTAATCACTGAGAGACAAGTGAGAGACTGCGTTGGCGGTGCAATTTATCAGTTTCACTGGACGATGCCTGCCGCCCCTGTCTCTATTTTGTGCGTGGGATAATGGCAGAAGTGGGTGTGGGATGATAAAGCAGACGACACTGTTACAACAGGCATCTGTAGACCCGATTGAAATAACAAAATGCCATTTATTTTATTCGACTGTGGAAATGGAGCAATGTCAACAAGGAAAAATAATGTCACGGGTTTCACCCATTTCGAAACGTTTTTATCTCACAACAGACAAAAAAGTTCTGTTTCTTTGACATCTCCCGTAAAAGTCGTAACATTCTCAATAAAAAAAAAAAAACAAAAAAAAACCCAAAAGAGCAACGTTTGTGGCTGTCTAGAAGGCCAAACATGGTTATTTGTTTTTCTTAGCTTTCTCTAGTGATGGCTTTGTTCTTTTAATCAAGTGAGCTCAACTTTTCTCCCTGCTGACTGTATTTTAGACCTTTTTCATAGGGCTCTCTTGCATACTGTCTCTCTTGATCCGTACTTATTTGCGACTCTTGTGCTTTGTATAAAAAGCCCACTTTCTCTCTCTCCCTCTCCCGCTCTCAGTCTCTTTCTCTTTCTGTCTCTCTCTTTCTGTCTTTCTGCATTTTCTTCTATCTGTGTTTTCCACGTTCCATCCATTCTTCTCCAGACTATGTTTAATTTCTTTTCTCCCCAATTTTTATCCCAAGTTCATTTCCTCTTTCTTCTGTTCCGCCATAAATTCCTTTTACATCTTCTTTCTCCTTTTTTCGTTTTTTCCCCTTCTATCGTATCTCCTGTTTACCATACTTTTTTGCTTTCTACCTCCGTTTTTCCGATTTCTATCCTATCTCTATACTTTCCCTAGTCATTTTTTTAGTTTATCCCTATCCACCTACCCTTTGACTGTGTTTTTTTATCTCCCTAACTCTCTCTATCTCTATCCTCTGTTCCTCATTCTCTCCAGCCCCTCTCCTTTATGTTCATTGGTGATAATTTCTTATTATGTTTGCACACACGGTTCATTCTCAAAGAGTCTTTGATGAGTTCAACCATATTGACATCCCCAATAAGATTAATACAAAAAAAAATCGGTTGGGTTAACTTTTATCTCTCTTAGATAATCCATGAGCTTGCAGTGATTCCTATGATCAGAGCCACATTCCTCTTTCTGTTCGAACGAGCTTATGATTAATTTAACAAAATTTTGCTGTTTCAAGTTAAACGTATTTTTTCTAGAAAAGAAAAAAAAGTAAAAAAACCGTCAAGTGATCTTTGTCGTCAGTGCGTGCAAGCTTAACTTACTTTTACTTATTCACCCACTGCTGCCACGTCCCACCATTTTTTCTCCCTAAGCTCTGTACCAATCAGACGAATGTGAACAAGATTGTACTCTAAACTTGATAAGAATCGGTCCAATTGAACAAATTCCGGTGTCTCAATTCCACAGATCCTAAACTCAGACAAGCAAGATCCAGGCAATATCGGGGCGATAAAAACCCAAATCCAGACTTTCCAATAAATCTAATATTCTGTCAGTGGAATGTAAAACTTTAGAAGCTATATGTAAGAAAGATTTCATTGCACTAGAGAAAGGATTATTTTCCTCTGTACGACCTGTCTGAAGAGATTTAGATGTCTGGTCTAAAATGAAGACTTTCATCAATTCTGAGGACACACGTAATAAAGGCAACAAGAAAATAATAATAATAATAATAATATAAAAAATGATCATATAATCAGCAGGGTGTGAAGCCATAAATTGCATTGGGAAAGAATATTATCTTCCTGCTCCTCTCCTCCTCCTCCTCACGCTTTTTCATCTTTTTTCCCCCTCTTCTTCACATTATTATTATTACTGGAATAAGTACAGATCAAATTCCTAAAAGCTTAAGAAATTCATTAGAAAAATGAGAAGTCGTTCAAACAAAAATCTCTTTTGTTCTCTCCATTAACAGCACAGCCTTGGTTTTTTTGGCATGAGTCTTATCTAAATCTTTGCTTTCCTCTCGATGAAAAAAAAAATCAAACACAATTGCCTCGTTTCCGTTTCATTTTATAGTTTAAATAAAAAATTCTCATCTTACTCATTTTTTCCTACTCACAGCTTTAACATCTACTAAACTAAATCTTTGCTATGTATTTGTGTCTATGTTGGTGAATGTTGAATTCAGCTCAGAGCAAAACCACTGGCCTGCACTATTATCCTTGAAAGTTATGTTTTTCCCCTTGAGTTCGTTGTTTTTCCTTATTGTGACAATTTCAATGCACTGAAGGCAGCTTTTCTTTTTCAGAGCTAATGCGTCTTTTAAATCAGGTGCAACTCCTTCGGGCCGGGGATAAGACGATGGTCATACCATGGGACACAAACAAAATGGACCAACCACGCATGGATCAAAGTTACAATGCGATGTTATTTGTGGGCATTCCTACTATTAAGCTATTGATGGCCTTAAGAGAAGAGCCATTGCAACTCGTATTCTCTTCATTTTTCCCTCAACAGGAACCTGTGAGGATCTTCCTGGCTCTGCCTGATATCCCAAGCCTTAGGTTCTATTCTGAGGCTCGGAAATGGACCCATCAATAATCATCAAGTAGTGAAGATGGCACCTTACCCAATGATTTATTCTTTAAAAAAAAATTCACTTGAAGTTAAGATGGGAAAGAAAACAAGCAAAGACGTAATCAATCCATGTTAAAAATAACATAGCAATACAATCTCGACAAACATTTCCCTTGATTCAGTATGAACAGGGTGGTAAATCTATTACATTCACATTCCTGGCCTCCACCCTCTCACTTTCCCGTCTCCGCCGCTCAACTCTTTCCTTGTCTCTGATGTCAGTGCCACGAGACGGTGACAATAATCGGCTTAAAATGAGGCTCGTTTTGTAGCAAGAAAACAAGACAGATTGGGAAGGTGAGCCTTCGGGGAAAAATTGCAGCAACAACAAATCTCTATTTAAACGTATATCTTCATTAACAAAACTCCAAATGTTTATATGTATATATTGGGGAGACAGACATTCGTTATTAAATACAAATAGAAAACAAAACAACACATTTATAGCACGTGTGTGTAGTTCTATGAGAAAAGCTGTAGGTGACGCAACACAACAACAAATTGTTTGCTTTTTGTGTCACAAAAACGGAAAGTTCACTTTAAAAGTTACGAAAAAAGCATTCAGTGCTTGAAAAACAATTATCTTTTCTGCCTTTCATTCAAGATTTTCTTTATTTTGTAAAAACTTCAGATACAAAGTGAAATAATGAAAATATTCAAACTTAGGATACAATTATTAGAGAAAATTTACAAAACATCTGGCGAACATTAATTTCTCGAATTTTCGTGTCATCAGTTTCTGTATTCAAATAAGAACTCAATCTTGTTAAGTCTGCGATTTAAGAGTCGGTGGCATTGTTCGCTACATTACGAAAAGAATGGAGTAGTCACAGAGATCTTTGTTTGATGAAATCAACAAACAATGTTTAATAACATCACAAGTACAATTGTAAAGAGTATAACATATACAGAGAAATTTTGGGATGCCAGTGGTACATTAAATCCGCCCTGAAATCTTCAGAAGCCCCTCTGTCGCGGGTTCGAGCCTCACCGACGGCGCCCGGGCCTGAAAGATTGTATGAAAGCCTGAGATCACCTTGTTGTGGACAGGCTATATACCAAACCAAAGTAATAAAAAAAAGTTGAATTTCCTTGTTTTGTATTGGTCAAGCAGATTCTTGCCAGGATACTTTTCAACAGGCTTATCGCAAACATCTCCGAAATCAATCTGCATGAAGCTCAGTGCGGATCCTGACCAGGAGGTAGCACCGTTACCATGGTATTCACAGTGCGACAAAGCCAATCAAACAGCAGAAAAATATGCGCACCATATTTATAGACCGAATGAAACTTTCCGATATTCCTAATTGACATTCCCTCTGTTAAAACCCTCTCAAGCTTGGCTGTAAAAGAAAACTTGCCAAACTCGCGCGCCAGTTTCATGGCAACAAGGCTGGGCAAAATCTTTCAAAAGGAGGACACTCCAACACTTTTGAAATCTCTGATGGAGTGAAGCAAAGTTGTGCGCTTGTGTCTGTTGTATTCAACATGCTCTTCACACAGACTTTTGCTCCATGGAAATCTCACTCACTCAAAGCTTGACAGTTCCCTTTTCGACCCCAGTCGTCTCTCTGCCCGGACAAAGGCCTTAGAGAAACTGATTCTAAAGGCATTAGTTGCAGGCATCTTAGTCCTTACAACATACACAGAGTGCCACTAGCAGGTCAATGTCGAGGCCTGAGTGTTCGGCTTGACAATTATGCCACCTGACCTCAGCAGCAATCACCATCAGCGGAGTCCAGTTGAAATTTTTAGACAACTTCAAATACGTGGGCAGCACAAAATAATATATGACTAGATATCAACAACGCTTCTAAGATTCAGAAAACCAGCCAAGCACTTGGTAAATAAAATACAATTTTGCTACGCAAAGGAATCATACGGTTAACGCAGATAATGATCTAGCGAGATATGGACTCTATACCCTAGGCACACATGCAGCTGGAGAAATTCCTTGTCCAGCCTCTCCTCATCAAAATAACCAGGCCTGACAGAACAAAATCATCAATCAAGAACCATTTACTGATGGACGTTACAGTCCTGAACAGGCAATGTCTTAAACTGATATCTCTCGAAAACTCGGCCTCAGGACATTTATGAAGAGAGATGGAAAAAAAAAGGTCACGTGAAATATAGACAACTAAAACAAAACAAAAAAAAAACAAAACAAAACAAAACAAAAAAACCCTGTGAAAAAGAATTAAAATGAAACGATACTCAACTCTTCAAACTCAAAACAATTTCGAATCAATTTCTCCGGGGTCGAAAAGGGGAGCAGGACTAAGCGCTAGTGTCTCTTCTATTCAAAATTCTCCTCACACAGATTAGATCAATAAAATTATCAACAACAATATCATCTTCGCATATCACATTTTTGGATGATATGATTAGCCTGTCCAATGGCATACTCTAAACTGATCTTTACTCTAAACCCAATGATACTTCCAATTATTTGCACTGGTCATCTTGTCATCCTTATCACACAAAAAGAAACATACCCTACAGCCTAGCTTTTCGTCTCATCCGGATCTGCTCGGCGACGGAGGCTCTCACACATAGAATTAGTCAACGTTTGACATTTCTGAAATCCCGCGGCTATTCCCTTAAACATATAGATACTGTAATCAGTGGTGCCAAACAAATTCCTAGACTTAATGCTATATCGAAGAGAAATAACTTAAATAGTAATAAATATGAAGGAGTACCATTCGTTGTTATTTACAATCCAGCTTTACCTAATATATCTTCTATTCTTAAAATATATCCACCCATTCTCCACTCATCTGATAGGTGCAAAAAAGTTATCTCCTTCCTACCAGTTACAGCCTTCCATAGACCTTAAAAACCTTAGAGGCTTACTTGTTCATTCATCAACCAAGAATACCCACAACATCGATTTCAGCCCTTGGCATTCTTCCAGATGTACAATTTGCATATGCACACATGAAACCTCATCTTTCTAATCCTTTACTGATGGCCAAACATGTAAGATGACACAGCCTTCCCTTACATGCAACTCAAACAACATAATCTAACTTATCACTTGTAAAAAATTGTAAACAACACGAAGGAAAAACTTGACCAACACTGAGAACCAGATTCCCCACCATCGTTTTACGTTTAACAATGACAGCCAAACCACAGTAGCTAAACATTCAACCTTATAGATCATAACATCAAACACCCTAATATTATCGCTATCGATCACCTACCACTCTCTGACACTATCAGCAGACTCAATAAAGAAACATTTTGGATTCACACTTTAAAAACAACAGAACAACAAGGAATAAATATTTATGAACAGTCATCTATCCCCATATATTTATGTCATTCTTTTTCGACACAATAATTCAACCCCTCCCCCCCAAACCAGTGGCCTGATAGACCAGCACTTATAATTTCATTGTGGTATGTACTGAGATACAGTACTTTATTTTAAAAGATTAAATTGTTTGTTTCTTTACCTCACTGCTTGACTAGGACTCTCTAATTTTACTTAATTTTTTTGAGAGGGTTCTATTCAGCAAGTAAGAGAGAGAGAGAGAG
>BLXT01002679.1:120159-134256 GCA_019648995.1 Plakobranchus ocellatus
GTTTCGTCAGATAAGTTTCCTGACACCAAAGATGATACGTATCATCTGGGGTGCAACATAAAAAATCCAAGCGGTGATTATTAGTCTTTACATCACATCAATACAGGAGTTTTTTTCATTTCATAGGTTTGCTGTTAGCTAAATCCTCCTTCTTTAAATGGGTTAAATAAGGATTACTTAAGCCAACAATGAAATTGATTTTTTTTTATCAAAAGACAATCATAACATTTCGCACATATTTATCTGTTCCAGGGATTTCAATTTTATTACAACTTTCAAGTATAAAGTAGTCAGGCTAAGACATACGAGCAAACTCGAAAAATTGATGAATATACAGTGAAAATTATTTTAATTGCAGCACTCATTTTTCAGGATCGTTTTTGCAAAACAAATTTCTGTGGCCTGATATGAAACTGAAACTCAAATGATCTTTTCTCAATTGAAAATTGATATTGAAACGACTGTAGCCGAGTTTCTTCCCAAATATAACGCGTTGAAACACAATTTCAAGATGTTTATAACCAACAGCGTATCTCTCTTGGATAACTACAGTTTAATCATGTCTAATGTTGAGAAGGAAAGTCCACAAGTCTAGTGAGGTGTTTGTCGTTTGTTAACCACACTAATGAGATACAATCATTATGTTGAATGAATTTTTTTTAACATTATAATGAGAATGTTATCCTTCTATCAATATTAGGTATTTAGATGTAATGATTATGATGAAATAATCTTTAAACAAAAATGTGTAACTAGTATGAGCAATGTGTGAGTAATGAAAAATACTGATATCATAATGAAATCAGGAGAAAAACCATGATTACGTGTTTAAAACTGGGCATCAGGGCTCTAACTGGACTGACCTGTAACTCTGCTTTAGCCCTCCATTGTCCGCTACATTTTCACCTTGTGTTGTGATACCGTTCACCTGGGTGGAGAATGGTTTAGGTTGAATAGCGGTCAATGAGATCAGTCTTCTACATGCTGAACAGAACACCAACACAGAATATTTCTATCCTCTTAATTTTTATTCTACCGTGACGCATTCTGTTAACTTTTCTGCCTAAAAACTGTTTTTTAAATCTTGGATTATAATGTAATGTCAAACACGAATATGTTTTACGTTGGATATTGCACAGTAAATTTTTGGGCAAAGTACAAATGAATAAAGAAAAATATATACGTATATTTAAGTAGCACCATATTAACACTGATACCGTATTTAAAATATTAATAAAAAATAAAATCAAATAAAATAAACAAAAATTAAAGAGCATGTCTAGAAACTAAATATCAAACGACAATCGAGCCCAAGTTTTATTTCCAGATGCATACATTTTTATTTCACGTCATAGCTTTAAGTAATTACTGTCAAGTGCGCCTGTACGCTGGCCTCTGACTGAGAGAGTGAGTTTGCCGCCTCGCAAGTCACCCCTGGGAAAATGTATGCACTTGGTCATTTGCTTTATTTTGGGTTACTCTAGTCTGTTCTATCGTAGGGCGTGTGGCTTTTCTGGTAGAGCGAGCGTCGTATTAAGGATATTTGTGTGCAGGTCGCTTAAGAAAAAAAGGCCTAAATTGTGTACAGATTGCGGCAAGTGGCGATTGATGAAACAGTCGGTGAATCACAAGCGACTTTCTCCGTATGAGGCAAGCCTATACTCAGAGGCAAGTATTGCGATGCGTGCACGATCACTCTCATAAGTTGGTAATATTTCTATAGTAAAAGCCGGTATTACCACGTGACCCTGTTTCATGCCAATCTATGAATCTTGCGCACAAAGTGACGATGATTGCATTTACGATTAGCAGGACATAAGTTAAAGTCAAGTGATAAAAAAATAAATTAGTTTTTAAGAAATTGAGTAAAAGAATAAATAAATAATTTTTTTAAAAAATAATGAGAACAAGAAAACAAGACTGGTGTGATTTTTTTTTGCCCGCGTGAGACGCGCACCATGAAAAAAGTTCAGTTGTACATGTCCCAGTATGCATTTTCGCATTTGCACTTTCAGCACATCCAGTAGAGGTCTCTTGGTGGATTGCTTCGTTTTATTTCATGTCGCAAGTACATTTCTCTTTGGGAGACCAAACATTCATGTAGCACATTCTTTGTCTCATTTATTCGACAGTTACGCCTCGTCATATTCTTGCTAGCATTTTGTCCACCACTAGTGCCTCTGATGGGCCTTGACTCTTAATTTGTCGGCATCTTGTTGGCTCTTGAGAGTGAATGCATTGGTGATCAAACAAGCGTGTGTTAAAAATGACCGAAACAGGTGTCAATAGCGTTCCTCTAAACTGTCGCATTAAAGAATAAGGAAAATAATACGTTTTTCATTATTTTATTATTATCGAATATTTCCCAAGAGGCGCCAAAAACTTTCCAGGACACGAGTAGATAGTAGGCGCTTGTTACATTTTTTTATAAGTTTAGTCATTTGTAATCTCCATTAGGTATCGTCATTTGTAACCTCCAATCTGTATCTTGTGGAATTAACTCTCTAGCTTTTTCTCGCCATACCAACGATTTCCATCTGCCCACCTGTGTTCACCCAGCACCAACTGGGAAGCCTAGCCTCCTAAGTCGCAGCGAAATGAAAGGCGGCGGCGAAACCAAGGGCAAACAGCTCATAATCCTACACATGCTAGGAAAAAGTAAGGATCCCGTTAACAATTTTTCTAGGTTTCATTTGGGGACAACAATTGCTACGCTTTGCTTTTACTGGAAGATGAGTTATGTGCCACTTTAAGAGTTAACAATTTTTTAGATATCGATGAATACTCTGGCCTTTATATAAAAAGGATAGAGTCGATAGTCATAGTTTCCTCTTTATCTGATTAGTCATCGTGGCAACGAACGAAGTTAACTCGTAAAATAAAAATACCAATCAATTCATATTATTGCGAATCTCTTTATGTTCAATTAGGCTAACGCTCATACACCTCTCTATTTACAGAGAATCTTCAAACAACCTTGATGGATTCAAATCTCACCTTTCCTCCATTATGTCAATCAACAAGTTTCAGATATTTGTGGATCAAGCTTACCTGTAATTTCTACAAACTTATCAAACAAAGTTTTCGATACTGATAAAGCAACCTCACCTTCATTCCCACAGACTCATCGGTGAAGTTCCCGTATTGGTGGACAAAACATTGGCCAGCCTGCTTAAAGTTGTAAAAATCTCTACTTTGCCACCAGTTCCGTAGATTTCCGTGTTGATCAAACTGACTACCTGATAGATTTGTGTAATCATACGAACAACTCTTTTAGGTGTATTATATTTTTTTTTCGTTTCTATGAAAATCTATAAGCATCGTAGCTGATTTGAAAAACAGTTTTGAAATAACAGGCGATATTTTACTATTTCGATAACAAGCATGAGAATCAAGATATTGCCCACACTAAGAATAAAAAAAACACATTTTTTAAAAATGACGATAGTATATAATAGTGAGGAGACGGTCCAGCTAAATTGGCGAAAGAGATAGATAGATCGATCGATCGATAGAAAGATAGATAGATAGATAGATAGATAGATTTTTCCTTTTTATTTAGATAGATAGATAGATAGATAGATAGATGGAGAGCGGGATCGAGAGATCGATGAAAATAGAACGAGAGGAACAGAGAGAGGGAGGATGGAAGTATAAGAGAGAGACAGAGAGAGAGAGAGAGAAGGAAGGGAGAGAGAGAGAGAGAAAGAAAGAAATGGTGAGATAGAAATGGGTAAGAGGAAAGAAAAGAGAGAGTGGGCGAGGCAAGGGTTCGGAAAGGAGAATGTTAGATGAAGGTAGAATAAAAAGAGAGATGAAGAAGGAAAGAGACAAGCATAATATTTATAACTTTGAAAAGCACCCTCTCAGAGTTCACTCTTTGGGATTTAGATTTTAGTCCTTTATAAAATGCAAACACACAAACACAAACATTCACGCCATGGAAGCATCTTCAATTTTATAAAAAGAAAAGAGAGAGAAAAAAAAAGACTTAAATAAAAAAAAATACACAAAAAAGACAAAATACATACATTTATCTTTCTCTTATTGGAGAACTCTAATCGTATTTCACATTTGATCTACAATTCTCACCTTGATCATCGAAGCCGTGAGTTATTTCGTGCCCAATAACAACACCAATAGCACCGTAGTTTAATGAACTGTGGACCGATGAAATACTACACAAGCTTTTCACATATGAATGCATGATAAAAAAATAGATATTAAAACATACCACGATTAAGTTAATGAACAATGTGAATTGAAAGGGGAAGAATATCAGGCTTGAAGATTTTGAATTGTAATTGTATACAAAGGAAAGCGATGTAATCGCCAAAAGTTCAGGCGAGGCACTCGATGATCATCATAATGATGATTTTGAGGCTCTCCAAGCAATTTCAGTTTTTTGTTTTTTGTTGTTTTTTTTTTCCAATGCTTCAGTCGTTACGGATTTCTTACTCTTTATTTCTAAACATAAAGTAATTGCACAAATGAATAACACATATGAAAACTAATTCTAGCGATGCAGTTCCTAAATTTATGTGCGGAAAAAATAGGAATTGATCAATAATGAGAAGACTTTTCTTTTTTTTTTTTCTGGATAATGATTAAAGAAATGTTGAAAAGACCGTAAAAGCCTCAGGGGAAGAAAAGCTTGTATTTAATTGCTTACTGTTGAATATGATATATATATATATATATATATATTTTTTTTTTACGACAAAGCTAATGAGGGATCGATTAAAAAACATCCAGGCGCCTGCAACATTAGATCAAGGTGTTAATAAAATACATGTCGATTATTAACACCTTGATATAACGCAAAGTGCCACAGGAGCATTGTGGTATAATCACAATATACTTTTTTTTACATTCAAAGAAAAGGCCTCCCATTTTTTGACCGCTTCAAAGTCATAACAAAGCAGAAATAATAACATTACTATTAACATCAAAATCAATGTATTAACGTACTACAGAATGTGGTATTGCTGCAAGACTGATTCATTGCTAAACAGTTTAATCTCTATACTTTCCACCTTAGCTAAAAATGCAACATTAGCAATGAACCTGTGCTGGCCGTCTTGTCAATAGATTATTTACCGCAATCCGCGCTCTAAACAAGTGCCTCTATTTTCTTGAGCCCTTGATTTGTTAGCATTTTTAATTTGTATTATTTTTTAGTTTGAGCTTAATATTTGGCAATTTTTTTTTATAAATCCCCACCACGGGCACCCTGACCTGACGGAAGGCCATAAAGCCTGAGATCACCCTTTTTGTGGACAGGATGTATACAAAAACCAAAAGACTTTCATAAATCCTTATCTAGTAGGATTGTTATCATAAGGTCTGATGGGCGGAAATAAAGTAAGGACACTCAGGAGCTCTTAGGAAAGCTCTCTCGGGTTTGGGTTTACAACTACAGAATTATCAGATTAGTTGTCATGGCCCCTATGATTTCTAAACGTTTTTATCACTTTCCAATAATTTTCTTTTCTTTAGGTTAAGATAGATCTTAAGATAGGATTGCTGACAGCATATGACTATTTTTCACCATAGTCTGGTGCACGCGAGGAATGTCTAGAAATGAAAATTTTTTTTTTGTTTTTGTTTTTTTTTTTTTAATTTCACTAGCACAAAACCACCAAGCATCCCTGAGAATAATTGTGTTGAAATGGATAATACTTACAGCATCAGCTAAGAAATTTTAGTGTGGTTTTGCGATATTAGGAAATACTCACTCAGGATATTGGGCCGAGAAAAAGGGAGGTTGTAGAATCCCAGCCGGAAAAACTGAAAGACAAGTTTCATGTTAAGCTCAAATCACCAAATTTTGCATGAATTTTATTGATATTCTTCAATTATTTTTCTGATCAGATTTAAAATTCATTGCCATAGAATCGGATTGGCATACGGAAATAATTTTGTAATGGTACAATACAGATTCACTTTTCATACAGTTAGAGATAAAGAGATAAATGGATTGTGGAAGAAGGAAATGAACTAAAAGTACATATTTTTATTAAACGTGCTTTTCGTACAGCATCAGTATACTATTTCAGTCTTAATACTGATAGATACTAAATAGATTCTTCATGTAATTCACTATATTACCAGGCTCATTTTCCTGTCCAATTTAGCCTTCTAAATCACATCATGGCTTGGGACTTCGGATTGTATATAGAAACACAACAATAAGATTTATTTAGTTTGCTGTATGGTGCGCACAAACACTGTAATTATGGTTCTAAAGACACGCAGCCTCAAATCATAATATGATATTCAGAGGAAGTCTCAATTGGGATGAAATCTTGCAAAAGCTCATTGGTTCATCACAATCTGTATCGCGAATTAGAGTGGGTATTGTCAGGAAAACTTACAGATAGAGTTCTTGCTGAAATCATAAAATGCGTTGACTACATGGGGTCCTGTGATCCATCTGGGGACAAAGTTTGTATATTTATCTCAACAATAATATAGCATTGTTGATATATTGGTATAGATAGGTGAAATGAAATGGAATTCGTTTATTTATTGCGATATGTATTATTAAATGTGAGAAGAAATAAAAAACGACACAGGATAATTTTCAGACTTGGAAATGAAGTGGCTAGATACCGAGAGGGTGGTCAGCGGCCCAAAAAAAAAAAGATAAATTGATATGAATCGATATGATTGTTTATTCTAATGAGCGAGGCCTTCGATGTTGATGGCATACACGTCTAAATCACTATTATTGCAACGCTAGAAATTTAAGTTGAAGAAGGAGTTTAACATTTAAATTTTGTCTTAATATGTGGACGTTATTTCATATCTGGAGCAAAGTGTGCCGGACAAGAGGCTGTGTTTTTGACACAATTAACGGCCATACAGTTAGAAAAAACGTTCATGTTTTTGTCCGAATCTAAAACATTTTTTTTTCTTTGATACAGAAAGTCATGAACTGAATAATGTCACACGTAAAATATATTTTTAGACGAACGAATCCTATTTTTGTTGCAAACTGAAGGACTTGTAAAAAAAAAAAAACAAAAAGAAAAAAGAAAGATTACGTATTACTTGGCCTTCTATATAAAATTTATATTTAGAGCAGCTAGATTTAAAATAAAAATTCTAAATAGGAAAAAGAAACATCCTCTATGTGCTGTACAATATTTCGAACTTCAAAATGACCAAAGTTACAAAACAATTATTATAAATTTCCTTCTAAAATGTCTCAACTTTGTTACTTACTCGTCTTTATCAGTTGGGTCTCGTAATCTACTTAAGGCACGTATTTTATCCTGCAATCTCACCGTCTCCAGATTATTGTAAAACTGATCTGGACTCATAGTAAGCTGGAACAACGAAAGAATAAATGACTTCATCAGAAAATGAGTTACATTACATAAACAAGAAGAAATGAGTCTAGGACTCTGCACAGTCTTTTGGGTTGTTTTTTTTTATGCGAATCCTTTTGATAAAAGATGAATTATTTTAAGATATCATAATCGATGCCCTATATATAGCTAAAAAATATATTGTTTAAATGCAAAGAGTATGATGACATCTCCGGTTTTTGCCTTATCGCTCAGCTTTTTGAAAACAATTTATATTGCTTAGTCTCATCAACCTTCCAATATGGGTGAAACAAAATTGAAACATCCTTAATGAATAATTCCATATAAATTAACGGGATATAAAATCATAAAATGTTATCGTTTAATTAAGCTTTTACATCTTAAATGGTAGATCAAAATTTCGTAATTTCGTTCATCATCAGTTACTAAATAAATATTAAATGATTATCCTTAGCAACTCGATTTTGTACATCGTCAACTTACGTCTTCATACTTTTTTTCAATATCCTCGTCATTGAATTCTTTGTCTGGGTAGCCGATTTTTCTGGTCATAAAGGTTAGCTGGAAATAAAATTATTGAAAAAGAAAGACTCTACGAGATTTGTCTGGTTAGCCGAGAGGTTTATTAATCAATTTATCTTTTTAAAGGAAGGGGAGGGAGGGGAGAAAGAGGCCTAAGGCTGAAAGCATGCGTTTGAATTGTGCTTGCAGTAATGGCTATAAGGGATTTTGAAATGGTAAAAATCACGGATTGTTTGAAGTACATTATTCTAATAAAAAAAAGAAAACTATGTAGATCTTCTAGCAAAACAGTTATATGAACACAAACTTTCTCAGCTCTTTCCTATTCTGAGGTGTCGGCTGGTGTCAAGCTTATGTGCCGGGCGTGCGTGATTCAGAAGGGAGGATTCGAACCCCAACTGCACTGGCATTTAGTCCTCAGAACATCCAACTTATACAAATGTACCTCTCTACACCTGGCTGTGAAACTTTTCCTGGGCATGAGGGATATTATACACAATGCGTTCAGGGCATAGAAGGCACCTGGATAATGACTGCAGCCCTGAAGGACAAATTTTAATACCCCTCTTTGATGTGAGATCAGTTAAAAATGGGACTGAAAAAAGGAGCGCTCTTTTTTGATATTGGCAAAGCGAGCATAAGTCGTACATGTGTCAGATTCGCCCGCCGAGTACTTTTTTCACGCTATTACATTTAAAATAGCGCTACTAATAGGAGACAATAAGCAATTTATTTTCAATCGCCTATTAAGGTATATGCACTACAACTAGCCTTGAAAAGATGAACGATCTGTAATCTTTGTTTCAATAGTATAATTGCTTATTCCTCTATAAAAGCTGGGTGAGCTGTGGAAAAGTTTTAAATTGGCAATGGTGTTAGGAATCATAAATTATTGATACGATATTCTTGAGATTTCGTGGGTTATTCAGCTCATTTCGATGTCCACAATCACTCGTTTTATCTACGGTATACTTTTCCATTCCTATTAATTTTTTAAAAACTTTTTTCGCATTTTTTAAAGTGCCAACATATGATCATCTGAATTGCATTTCTTTATTTAATAGCAATGTAACTGCAGGATACATGCCTCTTTCTGCATGTATTTCTATTCCTTCTATGAACTCTCAATCTTTTTTCAAGCCGCGCTGAGCCAATTAAATCTTTGCTTGGTTTTTTATTTGTTTTTGCGCATTAAGCTTACCTACAGCAAGATTTCAGGCTTTCCGGCCCTCTTTCAAGCCAAAGTAGTGCCAATGGCGGAGCTCGAACCCGCGACAGAATGGTCCCTGCAGATCTCAGGACGGAATTCGCTATCGACTGTGCCACTAACAACTTAATCAAACCATATAAAAAGAAAGTCGGAAAATTGATAAAAGGTTTTAAGACCAAGTCTATTTGAAAGTCCCATTTAAGCAGACAATCTCTCCCTACCTTTCTATAAGCCTCAGCCTTTGTCTTCTCTCCCAGCCAGGACACTGTCTGCAACTGAGATTGGAACTCAGCCTGGAGTTTATCAATCATGGAGTGGATCTAAGGAGTCAGAGGGAATTGATGCGGGAATGATGAACAAATAATTATGATCAGATTGATTGCGAGCAGACACTGATTAAAAAAAAGTGAAGTTTTGATATTAATGGAAGACTCTGTATAAATCATTACTTTAACTATCTGGTGTGGTATATAGGCTGTCCACAACAAAGTGATTTCAGGCTTTCAGGCCCTTCGTCAGGCCAGGGCTATGATAAAGGAATTCGAATTAGCGTTCTTTGTGTATCTGACTGTTTTCATCATTTGGTTTTATTATAAAGAGATTCGAGAAAAAAATGTATTATAATCATGGCTGCTTTACTGATTTTTTTTTCAGAGAAGCGAATTATTGTGAAGTAAGTTTGCAGCTATCAGTGTCCTACCAGTAGCTCTTATCGTTTCATGTTTTGGCAATGGCTTTATTATTTGAAAATGCAAGTTTCAAATACAGTTGATACGTAACTGGGACAGTAAATTGTCTTCTATAGGATGATGATCTTTTTGTTTACAACGACGAAAATATGCAAATGTATTTTAAGAAGGAAATAAAAATAACATAAGTTGTCAGACGTTATTTAACTCCTTTGGTTTTTGATGACAGAAAAAAAAAGTCATGCTGAATTTGATGATGTAGAAACAATCTGAATGTAAATTATCTGTGACTTACTGCATTTAAAAAGATGAAAGGTACTAGGTATCCTGAATTATATCTGCTGAGTTTACCTTTGTTTATTACCGCTTGTTATAGCCGTATAACAAAAAAAAACAGTCTTGTGATTAGACAGTAGTTTTATTTTTTACACTATTAATCTAATCCTCACATAAATCTTAAAATTTTCCGGAAATATCCGTTGGATAAATTCCTTCCCGATACCAAACTGGAAAACTGATATCGTCCTATCCACACAGTGATCAATTCTGGGTTCCTCCTCAGTTTTGCCGTAAAGAATCTGTAAAAAATAAATTACACACACAAAAAAAAAAGAAATAAAGGATTTAAAAAAGAAAAGCCTAAGGTATCTATAAAAAACTTTCTAGGAAGGTTTTGTTTATTGTCTTTGCTTATCTAAGGACACGTTTCAAAGGTAAATTTTAATAGCTATGTAATAATGAGATTAGCTAGGTATTTTTTAAAGACGATGAAGTATTAATTTCGAACTTAAAATGGATATTGCGTTTAAACTATCGCAGATGCTTTTAAAAATGAGTAAATAAATAAATTTTGAAAAATACTATTCTATTCAAACACTGTTACCCGTGACCCTTGTACGTAGAGAGGTTGTAACTTCCAGTCCACTAACGCTAAACAGCAGCTGACAACTGCCTTCGTACGAAAAAGGAATCCCGAGCCGCTTGTCTTCCCATTGTTTTCACTATTGTATAGGTATTTGGTTTTGTGTGTTTTCATTTACAGTTCTTTTACGATGTACTTTACGCAAAAAAATCAAAACTGTGGGAGGATATTTTTTTATCGCAAAGCAGCATGGATGAAAAGATAAAAAAAGCTTCTCTCTCTCTCTCTCTCTCTCTCTCTCTCTCTCTCTCTCTCTCTCTCTCTTTCTCTCTCTCTTTCTCTTTCTCTCTTTCTCTCTCTTTCTCTTTCTCTCTTTCTCTCTCTTTCTCTTTCTCTCTCTCTCTTTCTCTCTCTTTCTCTCTCTCTCTTTCTCTCTCTCTCTTTCTCTATCTATCTGTCTATCGCTGGCTCTCTCCCTTCTCTCTGGCTCTCTCCCTTATCTCTGGCCTCCACTTCCCACTTGAATGAAAAAAAAAAAGTTCTATAAAAGTAAAACCTGTACATTGTCATACATCACACCTATGCTGATAGCTAACTACATGTGTTTCCACAGCCTGGATACATCACAAACTGAAATTAGGAAGTTAAAGATATGAACAGTGAAAAAGTGAGAAAGCTACAAAAGTCCAGTGCAACTAGATCTACATTGCAATGGAACTCCCACAACGCCTAAACCAGACGAATATGTAAGACCAATGCAGAGCTGAATGGAATAAGGAAGGTCTCAAATGTCGCTTTGTGGAATAAGTTTACTGTATAAGTATAGGGGCTGAAGTGTTAATAAAACTAAATATATGGTAGTAATTTCAATATCATAAAGTTAGCCGGGTGCTAAAGTTAAGAGAAAGTGTTTAGTATCACATCAATATCTGTTGACTTTCATGAATCATTATTTTCTTTTAAGAGAAACAATTTGAAAACAAAATAATATTGTTAATCTGTAACAGAATCAAGTCTTCACTTTTACATTGTCTCATGCTGAAAGAAAAACAAATACATCATTGTAATTTAGACATGAAGTTAATTTTATTTTCATATTTGAAATCTCAAGGATCGATTTTCCTCAGCATTTTGCATGAGTATCAATTGTCTTACCCTATCCAGGGATAGGGAGATTTTCCTGAGGCGTTTAGTCAGCTCGTGTGTTCGCGTGTATGCATACTTGAAGCCAAAGGAATTTTGAAGCGTTCTGAAAGAAACATTTTGAGTTTCAGACTGATCATAAATAATAAGCATAAAGAAACATCACTTATAAATAAGTAAATTTTAAAAAATATTTTGAAGACGAGGTATTAACAATAATGGGGAGAGAATGGCTTGCTAATATGCCTTAAATTGCAGTATTCAGGCACTTCACATTGTTTTCTAATATAACCATGCTGTCAGGTTATAGCACTTTTGTTTTCTGCTTTGCTGTCAGAGGGTAAAGGAATTGATTTTAAATGCCAACAGACATTTAATTTATAATATTTTGAAGAACTGCTTAAGATGGGGCTAGAGTTGAATATAAAACTGTGACTTATTGCTTGGCATTGTGGTTGATTAATCTTGAATTAGACGTTTACTGCATCCAAAGGACTTTCTCTTTGTGTGTGTGTGTGTGTGTGTGTGTGTGTGTATTGAGAGGATTCCTGCGTTTCCTTCTATAGAAGAACAATATTTTGAAACTTGCAATCCACCCATGCAATATGATACGTTTAGCGGCCATTCAAATATGAGTTTACCCAGACGAATGTGCCCATGTTAAAAAAAAAGAAAAGCATATTTGGAAAAAAAAAAAAAACAATAGACCCATAACAAATATTTCAAGATGATTATGGCATAGAACATGATTTGTTACGTCTTCATCTTTATTTCTGTCATTTTTCTTGCAGCAAAGCGTCTCATCTCACGATGGCAATAGAGCATTATGCTTTTTTAATTTACCTCATCTTTTGTCTACATTGTCGGTAAATGCTCTTATTGAAATGCACTGGTATTTTAACAGACTAATGAGGTCTTTCTTAAAAAAAAATTCCCTGAATATAAATATATGATCATTGACAGAAGCTCAAAAATAGATGGCACGTAACGATCTAGAGGTAAGTATTAATAGCAATAGCTAGCAATCTCCTCCCCCTCATACACTGTATAACCATGACGACCAAAATCAAACCTTTTTTGCTTTCTTTTTCAACGAACTCACCTTTTCTGTGTTGTGTTGAGAACTGTTTCCAGCTTGTGAAGCACTGCAGGATATTTCACGATAACCTCCTGATCATCCTCTAGGGATACATTAGCTACGGCAAAAGCTGCCCTGATCGCCCTGGGAATGTCTAACTGTGCAGGAAAATTCATGAAAGAGAGATAAATATAGATATTCTGTGCTACTTATTTCTAATATTCGAACTCCATACTCATGTATAGTAAAACAAAGAGTGTAAAAATAAAGTGAAATAAAGATTTTTAGGATGAGCACGCCCTGCTGCCTAGAAAACTTCGCATCGACCTAGACCTTAAGCTTCTTCGTCCTTTTTATGTTTTTTTTTTTTTTTTTTCTAGGGATTTTTACAAATAGATTCTGGGTTCACAAAAGAACATAAAAAGAATTCGACTGGGACTCGTTCCCGGGCACTCTCACATTTCAGGCAAACCCCCTCTTGATTGCGCCACTGAAAGGAAGGGGCAAAAATACTACTACACAGCATAGAAAAACGAAATCGTATTGTTACACCCCCATAAATAAATATGAGACATTAAATTAAAAATACTTGATATCTGTAAACTTGCAGCACATAGATCGTCAGATTTTTCTTTCTAAATAATGGATAAAAACAAACCAGGACTTCATACTTGTCCGAGTCTAGCAGGCAGAGAAGAGGCTTTGCTTTTTATTGTGTATTTCAAATATTGGAAAGAATCAAAGTCATTTTACATTCAATCTCTAATTTATATTATTGTTGGTGTAGTGCAAAAAAATGTCACAATTGTTATGATATCATATTTTTTGCTGCAATCAGACAAAAATCCACAGTCACGTGACCTTCCTACAAGTGACCCGCGATGGAAGATTTCGTGTTATTTTTCTGCCACTTTCTGTCTATCAAGGCCAAACTAATTATTCTTTTATGGGTCAGTTTAGCACAGAAAAAAGTCCACCTAGAAATATAACGTTTACTATGTTATACTCACGAATGTATATTTCTCTCCGAGAGCAGCTAAAGTCATAGGATTGTATTCTTTGGAGAAGTTTCTCCTTTCCTCTTCGGGAACAAGAATCTAAAAAGACAGTAAAGTATGACTTATGTAATTTTTTTAAGTGAGAGGCTTATAACATATTGCCGTGGGGATATGAAAAGAGGTGGAAAATTGTCTCAAATACATTCATGTGCAGGGAAAAAAATGATATATGTATAGATAAATTTGTTGGTTTTTTTT
>BLXT01002679.1:306152-316829 GCA_019648995.1 Plakobranchus ocellatus
TGTTTTTGTTTTTTTTTTCTAAGCGATTGCCTGCTGGACCAAAGCCATTCCAAGTAATATAAAGTTCGACATGCCATCGTTCCAGACATAGTTAGCATTAGTTGTTTTTAAAAAACTGACACTGGGTGCGTCACGTCAATCGGGATATATATATTATAGTTTTACGATTCATGCCCTCTGCCTTTCGCCAGCATGTCCGATACTTATAATCATCCTTGCTGTATATTGCATCCACCATCTGTCGTAAGCCTTACGGTCGAAATGTCTGCAAGGCTCATAAAGGTAAAAATGAATGAAATCTTGAACGATGACATATTAATTTGTACAGATTTCTAGCAGAGCCTATGGTATAAGATTGGTCTGTGAGGAACCGTTGTCCCCTTCGCAACATGGTTACCAGTGAGGACTGAAACTGGACATTCCGGATGCAATGCGTTGTTATTTAACTCTGTAGTTCGAATTGATCCCACTCCCTTGACATATATTAGACCCTGCCTCCTTTTTATTAGTAGAATTCAATATTTTCTTTGTAACGCCTTCAACTTTAATAGCCTCTTTTTATTTAACGCCCATCTATATTACAAAATGATAATAGTAATAATAATAATAATAATAATAATAATAATAAGAAGAAGAAGAAGAAGAAGAAGAAGAAGAATTATAATGCTAAAAATAACATCAATAATAGTAGTAGTAGTAGTAGTAGCAGCAGCAGCAGCAGCAGCAGCAGCAGCAGCAGCAGCAGCAGTAGTAGTAGTAGTAGTNNNNATAATAAGAAGAAGAAGAAGAAGAAGAAGAAGAAGAAGAAGAAGAAGAAGAAGAAGAAGAAGAAGAAGAAGAGGAAGAAGAATTATAATGCTAAAAATAATATCAATGATAGTAGTAGTAGTAGCAGCAGCAGCAGCAGCAGCAGCAGCAGCAGTAGTAGTAGTAGTAGTAGTAGTAGTAGTAGTAGTAGTAGTAGTAGTAGTAGTAGTAGTAGTAGTAGTAGTAGTAGTAATACCACGTTTATCGTATTATCTCAAGGGTTGTCAAAAATCAAATATCTAATGGATTGAAAAATTAAGGCCGAAATCCAATTCCTATGCAAAATTGTGTCTATTTATTTTTCTTATGTACGGTCTTGAATGGTCAAATAATGACATCCATTGCCTCTTTTCTCACTTAAAATACTCTCAGTAGAGTGTGAACCATTCTTTTTCTTCAGTTTAGGCTAGACTTTGATTTTTTTTTTTTTTCAGTCGGACAAGATCTTCAATCATTGTTCACTCCTCATTGCCTTCACTTTGCATGCGTGGAAAAACCCGATTTTTCTTGAGATTTTGGGTGATTTTAATTTATATGCAAAACGTTTAAAACATAATTTTGCATCGACCGAATCGGACAGAAGAAACACTGTCCGTAAGCAAAAGTCCTTAGGAGAAACTTCACCTCACACAGAGCAAATCACAACATATGTAAAGATGGGACCCTGAATTGCGTTTCCATGGAAATATATCTTGGAAGATTAGTCAACAGTGGCTGGAGTCTAATATCGCATAGGGAATGCGCAAGTTTCCTTAATTTCGTCTTTGCCTTAGATCTGGAAGATCAAGGATATCGCACGGCTTTCAGGATTAAGGCTTTCAATGTTAATCGACAACCAGAAATGGGTTTAGCTAGTATGTAAAAAAACAAAAAATGTTTTTCCTTAATTATCATAGAATCGAGATATCGATTATAGAATAAAGAAAATAATATTGAAAAAAATTTGAGGATAGTTTTTTTTTTCCACCGCTGATCAAGCTATCCGAACGAAGAGTCGTTCACTCTCGTTCATGGACGAACCCGCTAAATCTCTGACCCAAAATTGCTGGGACAAAGTTTGCGTTGAATGAAAAGCCTATGAACCTTCTTTAAAATTATTTGCAGGCATTTAAAAAGCTTAATTTCTTTTTCTTTATTGTTCAGAATCATTATAATTTGTATTGCAAGACTTCAGTCGCAAATCCATTCTAGTTATACACTTTTTTCTAAGAAAAATATCTAATAGATATCACCAAGGCTTGACCATTGTCCAGTTTGCCCCTTAGAAAGTCTTGGATTCGTGAGTAGTTACCTAAGTGTCCACTTTCCACCTGGGTTGTTTTGGATTAGGCTAGCCGGCACACGATGCCCACTCATGATCCTGTACAAATAACAGGTTGCCGTGGTCAGTTTGGGTGGGCTACTTCTGTAACACCTGAGAGGTGGCCAGGCCCTAGCGCTGACTGGTCGGTGAACTGGGTGTATGGGTCAGTTGTGACGAGGTGTGGCCATGAAAACAGTTGTGGTTTTGTGCGGTAGAACATTCAATAGTCTTCTAATGATCACAAAATTGCCCCATTCTTTCCTTTACACACTTGAATAAACAAACACACACTGACACATATACTGACCCCCTCCCATCGGGCCCAATCCTGCGCTGTTGGTGAGGTTCAAACCTGCGAATGTAAGGTCCCTGAAATGTTCAGGCAAGTTGCGCTATCGCCATAGCAAAGGTGATTCAAAACTTCGATACTATATTATGTAAATGTGGAACACAAATTACTTTTCAAATGCGATTATCAAAGATGTGAAGAAAAAAAAAAAAGCGTTGACACTTATACAAATAGAAATTTGAGAGAGGGGGGTGGAAGGAGGAGGAGGAAGATAGAGTTCGTGTGTGTGTGTGTGTGTGTATGTGTGTGTGTATTTATTTGCGTTTCATTGCTTAAAAAGAAAAAAGCCAAGCATCGAATAAAGGATCAGCAGATCAAATATTATGAAGCCAGCTGATAAGGTTCTTGATAAGACCTCACCCTCATTACAGGATAGAACTGGTGGAGATCGATCTTCCCGATTTCGACTATTAAACGCTTGCGCGTTTAAGGGCGCGAAATTTAGTGTATATTTTACGCACTATTAAATAGAAGAAAACCGAGTACAATCGTGCTTCATATAACTATCAGATTGTCGGCCCAGATTATCTTCTCAAGGCAAGTAAATATAATGCTTATTTATAGCTCGCAATTTCGTTTTCTTGTTCGGTTTGGTTTTTGTCTGGAGTGGAATTTGGGCGAGGTAGTAGGGCGGGGATAGAGGGGTAGTGGGATGGTGGGAGAAAAAAGGTCTTAGATTTTTCTTAATAGTTTTGTTTCTGCTTTTCTAGAATTTAATTCGATAAAAGAAAGGGAAACTCATTAGTTTTTTTATGATCTCAGGCTTTGTTTACCCCGTCACGGGGTCAGCTGGTAAACCCTCATTCGCTAGTTTCTCGCAATTTTCTGGACAGTTAAAACTACAATCAGTGCATCTTGTAGGTTTCATCCTCAACATCTACACAAAAAAAAATTTGAAAAATCAACTGCCCGCTCACTGTCTTTTCATTCATTCTCTTAGAGCGCGAGAAAGTTTCAGCGTTAAATCGACAACTTTATTTGAACGTCTAACAAAGCGTGGATGATAAAGATCTTGATGCATTTTTTTTTTTGCCACGTAGTAGCTGCTGTATGAATACTTGGAAGGAGCAAAATTATTATGTCCAGAGGTTCCCGACAGTGCGATGACCCGTGGCTCTTTGGAATTGAGGGCCGCAGTTGACCTCGAACGCTTGAATGGCCTTTGGCCACTTGTGTCCTTCTCGTGTAATCTTCCTTTAAGGAAATGCGTCAAGGACTTTTTTTCTTCTTTTTTCTTTTCTTTCTGTGAGTCAATGAAATATATATTTAGAGGAATACAGCCAAACAGTGACTAAGACGGAGAGAGAGAGAGAGAGAGAGAGAGAGAGAGAGAGAGAGAGAGAGAGAGAGAGAGGGGGGGGTTGAAGAGAGAAGAGTGTGTGTTTGTGGTAAAGGTAGGGGAAGGGGCTTAAAAGAAGAATGGAGTAAAATAACAATTAACAGGAAGTATCCTACTTAAAAGATCAAATTAAACGAAAAATGTCGATGATTTGAGTGCAGGCAGACAAAATGTTAACAAACAGCTAGGGCGTGGCATTTAATGAATTCATGGAAGGCTATATAGATCTTGTTAATTGCAGCGGCCATTTATGTCTCCCAAGCACTTAAAATTCGAGAAAAGAAGAGGGGGATCACGAGGAGAAAGGAGAAAATCTTGCGAAACGAAAAAAACAAATATATATATTATATATATATATATATATATATATATATATAAATCCAAGCAAAAATAGCTGGGACGTGTTTACGAGAGAGCTAGATAGATAGATAGAGAGAGGAGAGAGAGAGAGAAAGGAGTGAAAGGTGGGTAACAGGGAGGCAATAAGTAAGGGAGGGTGGAGAGGAGGGAGAATAGATTGATTGAGAGGTGCAAAAAAAAAAAAGAAAAAAAAAGGACTTGAATGTGTGTACAAAAGGGCGGGGTGTGAGGGGTAGACACAGAAAAGTAACTAAGAGAAAAACAACTAGCCTTCACCCATCACCTGTCCAGTGCCATTTTATGCGTAAAGTTAGAATAAAAGAGCGTCGAAAGTTAGACAATAATATCAACAAAAACTTATCGAAACGAGAATATCCCAAGTCGGAAGGACCCAGGTGTACTTTTGTTGCGATTTTCACACATAAAACTATCCACACTATAGACAGCCAACCAGAAATCCATTCAAATACAGGACAGAAAGGGAAACTTGTGACATGAAGCGCGACAGGCAGTCGTCTTAATGCTTAGCTTGTGCCTGGTGCCTCGCAGCTTTCCCTTTGCCGTGCGTGTAACGCTCCGGCATGTCATTAGAACCACCAAGATCAGCAGCCAGCAGCCCTGCTCGATAAAAGGGCCCTAGTAGGCTTCCTTCTTACGGAATTTTTCCCCTTTATTTTGATTTTCTTTTCACTCGGCTGGCCAGATCTAGATCTAGATCTTGAGATATCCAGCGGTGATCCAAGACTGCAATATTTTCTGGTGTTGCAGTCGGCGGCTAAAGCCAGTCGTAAATCGCTTATCTAGAGCGATATTAAAGCCCGTGCTGACAGCTCAATCTGGCGTGCGTTTTTCATTCTTCTTTCTGTTGGATAAAACATCAAAACGTCGCAGAGAAGTAATGTCCGCCTATACTTTTTTAAATGACGGGTAGATCTACACTTTCCCTCACTTTGATATCAGCCAGGAGGCTTGTTTTGGTTGTGTTAAAGAACGGATTTCGCAGTGCTGTGATTAAGAATTTAGAAATGTAATATGTTAGTATGGTGCTTCTTCGATGAGGTAATGAATATTCTGATACTGTGCTCGAATAAGCTTCTCAGTTTTACTCTCACCAAAGTGAAATTTAGATTGTGGCATAATTTTTTTGTGATAGATCAAGGAAATATTAATAAACATGGATGGGCTATTGCTTAGAATCTAATGAGCTTTAGAAATAAATAAAATAGTATGTGTTAAAATTTGCTGGAATTTTTTAATCTAATTTCGAGGCTTCTTCATAAGTATTTAGAAAGCTATACTTTTAATATATATATATATATATTAAATTTTTGTGTGCGCAATGTTTGAGATTATAACATCAGTGTTTTAGCTGCTTAACTTTAGTTTCCTGATAAAATGAATATTGAAGCCTTTCATGAGCTCTTGTGTAGATTTAGCTCGGAGATCAAAAGATGTTAGCTTTAATTTCCACCCCAGAGTTTTGTAAACAGCGAAAGAATGTCGGTAAATCTAGTTAACGATGTGACCTACTCAACTTCACTTGCTTTTTTCAGGCAGATTCTTTACCTGAGTATTAAAACTACTTAAGCACTCTCATAAACTATCGACGCCTTAATTCACCCGCTAACTGCTGTCTGGATCTTTTAATCCTCGTTTTCACTTGATCTAAGCGTTTCCTTCCAGAGCCATAAATTTTGTGCAAGTGTAGTAATTCATCTTTACTTTGTTCATTTTGATTAAACACACCTGAGTATTGTCGAGATAACAGTGAGGGGCACGAGACATTGTGTTATGTTTTTTCAGAACCAGACGCGTAGATCAAAGAAGTACTCATAAGCGGAAAGTAATAGCTGTAAAGAAAGACTTGCAATATATTATAATATTTTGCTGTTGCGATAATAGCAAACATTTGATAAATCAGTTCTACTTTTTCTTTTTTTTTTTTTTCTTTTCTTTTTTTTTTTTCTAATGAATGTCTTTCATAGATATAGACTAGCTAGAGGTTGGGTACATAATCAGTTTTAAGTTCGGAGAGTATAAAACCTGTGTCGTGAAAATTCCGTTTAGTCTCTTTTTAACTTACCACATTTTAAAACCTCATGGGTTCATGGCCCTGCTACACCGGAAAAGAACGTAAACTTTTTTTTTTATATTCCCATACCAGCTCTTTTATAAACGCTTTGTCTCTGTAAAACTAGTAAGGTTATAATCATTGTCACTAAATGCACAATTGTTGTCCATTTTATGAGATTATAATTATAATATAGAAGCGAGGTAAAATCTTTTCGTCTATTTAAAGGATTAGACAAACTTTCTCCCCCACAGTAAGTTGTTGGGTAAGCTCATTTCCAAACACTTGAGAAAATTGATTTTCGCCTCGTTCTAATTGACTAAGTATTTATGCATTTGTCTGTTTCAGTTGATTGTATGAGGTTGTCATGTTTTATGGCTGTAACTTTTCTTGTTAATTGTCTTTTTATTAAAGTGGTATGTCTGGATTTCTTTTGTAGTTTTGTGTTAATATATAATATTAGGGCAATATATGTAGGATTTATAGAATCTATATTTAAACACTTTCTCTCTCCCTCTCTCTGCCCTCTCTCTTGCTCTTTCGCTGTCTTTCTCTCTCCTCTCTCTTTTTCCCTCTGGCTTTCTTCCCTTTGATCTCTGTGTCTCTCTCGTTGTCTTTCTCTGTCCTTTATCTTTTTTTCCTCAGGCTCTCTTCCATTTATCTCTCTCGGTGTTTGACGGTCTCTCTCTCTCTCTCCCCCTCTCTTTGTCTCTCTCTCTCTCACTCTTTCTCTCTTGTTCTCTGTGTCTGTGTGTTTATGTGTGTGTTTATACCTACATTTACCCTCTTGAAGCAAACTGCTTACTTGCAATACATTCTGAAGCCCTATAGTGTTTGGTAGGATTGGACTAATCAATGGTTTAGTGCCAAGAGCGATCTAGCCCTGTGTCACAGTCACTGCACCCGAGTTATGTCAAGGGTTTCACTGCTTTCTGTCAGATCATTCATATAACGATTCAAAATATAATATTATTTTTATTTTATGCCTTTCATATTCACAGCTATTCACATAATTATTAGTTCATTGTATTCGTCAAACTGTTGTACGACAATAACAGTTCATATGCGACACTTTCTTTGAGTTTTTTACATTTTGGTTGTAACATTTCAAAGATAATTGTGTTATTTAGGATGTACTTGGGCTTACCTAGCGAGTTTGATATTTGGTTTTTACTCTCGCTTTTGAGTGTTCTAGATTTACGTTGCGCTTCTGACATAGTGGAATCCGTCAATTAAATTACGATGTATAAACTACATTCCCAACATAGCATTTTCTGATTTGGGTGTCAATAAAGTGGTCAGATAGATAAGTGATGAATAAGAAACTGTTAATGGCAGTCTTCTAATGCACCACACATAGACGCAGGTTTTGTTGTGTTTTGTTTTTTAATGCTCATTTTGTGGCTAAGTCTCGTAGATTGAAAAGTAGCCTTTTTACCGATAGAAAGTTGTTTGCGTAAATTTTAATTACCTATGAAATATAGCCTATGCAGAGAAATTATACTTTTGACGCTTTGCTTTTACTTCAAAAGAATATCCATCGAGAGAAAAGGTCGTCAATATTATTCTAATGTTACACAAAGACGTTTTGAGGTTGATTTTGATTTTTTAGTATCTGCTTTAGCTTTTAGGATCGTGCAATGCCTTATAAGGTTTAAGAAACCCAATACTTCATTTCTCAAAATGCATGTACAACAAAATTATTAGTCTTCGTGTCGTCAGCCGTTGCTTAGCGTTTTAAATGTTTAAAAAAGTCATATTATACAATCTTTCGTCCGAAACACTTGACTTTCATCGGCTGTAATTGTATTGAAAACGGTTCGTTTGGGATTTTAAGCGTTTGAAGTTCATTGATAATATACACTCGTGGATAGTGAACTCGCCATGAGATCCGCAGGCAGGTACCCTTCTGTCGTGGGTTCGATAAACCCTGAGATCATCTTGTTGTGGACTGGCTATCAATAAAAAAAAAATCTGAAATGAATTATATGTAAGACTGCTCTCCATGGGCTTTAAAAAATGCATAACTATAATTTTGTTGTATCTGTGGTTAGGTTATATTTTCTTTAGGTGGCCTGTTTCATTGGCGATCGCGTTACTCCACCCAAAGCTGATCTCAGTTAACCTTATAAAGTGGATGTTGCTAATACATTATGTAAGCACTTTAAATAAGCATCGATATATTTTTGAATGTATTGTTGCCTAAACTACGTATATTATTGTCATTTTGTGGGATCTGTGTGATCAAGGCTGGTTTCAAAATGACATGAGAAATTCAGGCGCACTGTAAATTTCAGACATTTTGTTCAGTAAAAACAATTGCGGTTCTGCTGCAGATTTGGAATCAAATTCACTCATTGGAACTGTAAGGCCTTCCTGTAAGGTTTCAACCTTTTTTTTATTTTTTTATTTCAAGTAAAAGGAGGTAGTAGATTTCGAAGTTTTTGAATACTATCACCACTTTATTTTTTTTTTCTATTTATGACGAGACAAAAAATATTATCGTAATGCTTATCTCTTTTAACGTGAAATCTGAAAAAATCCCACCATACGTTACAGTTTAGAATTATCGAGAGAAATTCATGGGAGAAACCCCGTAGCTTTGGTAACTTATGTAACGCTCAACATGATTTTTAGCGTCGATGAAAAGTTAACCCGACACCAATTTACTCCAACAACGCCAACCGCTAATGTCCCGGGTTGTTTACCGTCACTCTAAGCTTCTCTGGGAAAGTTGTACGTCTCTGGGCAGCTCGCATTGACAAAGGCACCTCTCATTTATTATTATAGAACTCTAACAAACGCAATGGACACCACCGCTGAAGACCAAACATTGCTGATTGGTCTTCATCATAGGATATTATGGTTCGCTTTGTACTCTGGGCCAAGAGGAAGCAAATATTTGATCTAGCGATCGAACTTGAGGCAAGTGCTTGTGACCACGTGAGCAAACGTTAGGGAACAAGTCCCTGACCTCTAGCTGACCTCTTACACCTTACCTCATCGGCTTGTTTTGCAAAAGAGCGGAGAGAGGAGGAACAGAGTAGAATTTAAGTATGATAGGAAACGAAGGGATGACGGTAGTAGTTCCGTGTGATAGGCCGAGTCCATCAGGTTACCTACCTCATGCCTGGTATCCTTCTCAGCTGCGCACTGGTTGGTCAGGTTCGAATGCTGATGAGAGATAGAAGGTCACTACAGTGAAAATGCGAATGTCCACACGTTAATGCCACTAATGCTCCCGAAAAGATACGATTCAAAAGACCTAGATTTTGTTTGTATCCAAGATTTGTTAAAATCTTAAAAAAAAAAAAATTAAAAAAAAATCTGTCTAATGGCATTCACAAATGCATACAACCATAACATATATAAGTAATTTTGTATACTGGATGTATATATATATACATGTAGGCATGATGTATAAGACCAAAAATGAGATTAACACTTTCCTTTTTAAGAAAGAATCGCGCGGTCTTAATGAATAAATATTTGAGGTTGATTGATTGTTCTATTCCTATCTGTGACCAGGCTGGTTGGTTAATGTACTAACAAAATTTAAATTGACTCAGCTATAAATATATTTCTATACTTCACTTTCTAAACTATTCTAAAGTTGCTGCTGCTATAAATTTATACGCCATGTTTAATCTGTCACTCAAAGTAAATTTAATCTGAATGAAATTTTTTTTCGCAGTTTGCTGTCCTGCAGAAAATTTCATGTACTTTGTGTTCTTTGCTCATAAATATTTTAAAGAGGCGGAAGGGGTGGGGGGTGGGGGTGGGGGAGGGGGAGGGGGAAGAATTGGGAAATTATTCTGAGTTGTTTCGGAATCACAAACGAGGAGGCCTCAGCTCATCTGAGTTTACTGGATGAGGAAAGCGCTTTGACGAGGAACCTCCAACACCGAAGGGTGATTATTTTTACAACAGGGAAGAGAAAGCCTTTTTGTAAATCCATTTACTAATTAAGTTAAGATCTCGAAGCGATTATCAATTGTTAGCACAAATCCACATAATAATTGCTTTTAAACGTAGATCTAGAGCATTTTAAAAAAGATCGATAAAGAAATAATTGTATTCAAAGCTTCATTTTTATAGAAGGGGAAAATTAAATTAGATGGGTATCTCCTGGAATAATTTTTTAAAAATAAAAATTAAAAGGCTAAGAACACACACACACACACACACACACACAATCTTTGTATGGGTGTGACCATTTCAAAATATAAAAGTTAGTTTCTTACAAAAAGAGGGTGATGAATTAACAGGTGGAAAGGTCTATGAAGATCATTATATTTTTTTATCTCCATGAAATTATCCATAGTCCCTGAGCGTATTACGGAACATATAATGAGATTTATTATAAACTTTACCGAAGGTATTTGAGTAAAATTATTTACTTTTTATTTATGTCACTGTAATGAATCTCTCCTCCATTTTGGTTAGTC
>BLXT01002679.1:395879-406580 GCA_019648995.1 Plakobranchus ocellatus
CACACACACACATTCATACACTCAAATAAATATGTATAACTTTAGAAAGTCATAGAATCTTTCCTGTATGTACTGAATAATAACGTTTTATTTCTTTTTTATTTTTCCCCCCAGTTTCCCATCTTATTCCAAGTGTACTTTAAGTATTGCATCGAACATAAGTCATGCCTTGAATATGCCAAGTTAAAGATGGACACCTCAGATCTCTTCAAAACTTTTATCCTGGTAAAGTTTATAGTAATGTTTAACACTATGTTGTTGAAAGAATACAAGCAAGATTTACAAAACTATTGAGGATGGAAAAAAAATATGAGTGCAAAACCTTCATTGTTACTCAAGTTAAACATCAACTTTCATGGTATTAAAAGTAGAAAAAATATACAATCCTAGCATCAAGAAAAACAATAATAATTATTGCACTCAAATAATGTTTTAAATGTATGTTTATAAGTGAAAAGAATAATATCACTTAATATCAAAGGGGAAAGAAACTTGTTTATTGAATAATAACTGAAATTTATAAAATTTTGCGATAATTTTTCTATCTGCTGAGGAAAGAAGCAAGTACTGTAAGATAGCAACAACCAAGGGCAAAATATTGCCTAGAGAGAAAGGGGAAAACATTTGGCCACAAATTTCTTCTGATTAATATTAACATAATACAACATCATGTACTTTCCTTTTACTGCAAGATTTACTTCCATTTTGTCAAAAACGGTTGATTTCAATACTTTTCTTAAAGATAATAATAGTGGTAAAAATTGTAACATACTTAATTATCTTTAAATGTGACTCTTGTGCTCCAAATCTTTGTTTTATTTTATTTCTTTGTTTTTAGTGGGGTTTTTTTGTTTTTTTTATTTTTTTTTACTTTAAAAAGTACTCTTATTTGTAAAAGCATAACTAAACAATGTGAAAATGTTTCTATTATCTTGATATTGCCAGCATAATCTTACTTCTTCCCTTCTCTGTTCTGATCGCAGTGGGCTGAAGCTCAAAGGCAGTGTAATCGCCTGAAGCTGGCTGACATCCTGGTGAAGCCGATGCAGCGACTGCTCAAGTATTCTCTGCTGCTTCAGGCCATCCTAAAACACACAGAGAGTGAAGTGGAAGCTGCTGCCATTAGGGAGATGGTGAGCTCAATGAGTACAGTTGAAAGCACTGTAGTCGATCATCTTTCAAGTGGAAGTTGAATGTCGAGGAAATTTTTATCTGCTGTTGCTTTTTTGTAAAGAAGAAAACGATGGATAAGTATATTTGTGTAGATCTATAAATAGATGTTATTTTCTATCACCCAAGGCATTGACTTATGAGAAGTCCACTATTTGACCATATGTAGTAATTCCACAAAAAGAATGGAAATACAGACTGGCTTGGCTGAATCAAAGTAAAAAAATCATTACTATTGCTTGGCTTTTTGCATGTTATAAACCTTGATGTTTGTTCAATAATATGTCTACAGCAAAAAAAAAAAAATAATAATAATAATAAAGGCCTTTTTGCTAATTATGTATAACTTCTTACTTCTTAACTTAATCAACCTAATTTATTCGAACGGAATCTTTTAAATACTATTCTAAAAGGAATTCATAACACTAGCGTCACCCTTTTTTTGTAATTTTTTTTATTAATTTTATTTATTTATTATTATTATTATTATATATATATATACACAAAATATTTTTTTTTGGAGGGGTGGGAAGCATTCTCTTTATATTCTACTTATTGGCATGTCAAAGCACTGGGGGCTTTGTTGTTGTTGCTTTTTACTTTTGCTTTGTTGTTTTTGGTTGTTGTTGCTTTATATATATATATATATTTTTTTTTTTCTGTTTTCAGATTGAATCTGTAGAGAAGCTATGCTGGGCAGCTAACACAAGTCTTCAAAGGCGGGAAGACTATGAAAAACTAGAGGCTGTCAGAAAAACTATTGATCTCTATGATGCTATAGAAGCTCCTAATGATGAATGTGCAAAGGTCTGAGCTGTACAAGATTATTCTTTTGATTGTTTATTAGTCCCTTTTTTTCCATTTGTCTTGTGTGTGTGTGTGCACATGTGCTTATGCATGCATGTGCTCTTTAGATTTCAACAATGTAATTTTTACTGGTTCTTCTCTTTTTCTTTGAAGACAAAAAAAGGGGGTTTTTTTGTTGTTGTTTTTTTTTCTAACATGAATACCATATTTTGATAAAGATGAAACATTTTCTTGCGTATCTTAATCATCAATTGCCTTAGACAAAAATAACATTGTTATTTATTTCAATAAAAAAAAAAAAAAAACATCTATGAAAGATTCGAGTCAAAATGCGCATGCCATTATATATATTTGTTGTTATTTCTTTTATTAAAATCAAAGACCTCTCTTATTATGGTGCAGGTGCATCTTCACATTTCCATAATTGTGTTTTGAAGTTAACGCCTTCATTTGAAAGAAAATAATACAAAAGTTCAAGACACAGTTTTACAAATAATGAAACATGATGCTTACTCACTTAAGCATGATAAATTGCTCATCACCAACATTTACATGCGATTTGTTTTTTAACAACACTTATTCTCCATTTACACTATGATTGAACAGATAATTCAAGAGTACAATGGGAATTTCAACCTGCTCGCCCCAATGCCAGGGTTCAGGGAAGGTCAACCCAGGAGTCTGTTGTCTCACTCCAGTCTCAGGATGAAGGAGGCACAGGCAGCAAAGGTCAGTAGCATAAAAATTCAAGGGCTAATTTCATCTTACAATCCCTTTTGAAAATTGTCTCTAACAACCATGAGGTACTCGACCAGCTTTAAAGACTGGGTCTCAGATTTTTTTAACATCTATCGAGGCATATGCTTTTTTTTATCAGTGCTGTTAATGATTTATTCATGTAAACTAATCACAACTAAACTGAGTTTGCTAACATGCAGGTTTTGTATCAGTACACTTGTGAGCTGTAGACCTATCAAATGTTAGATAAAACTGACCTGAGAAAATTTTTAAAATATTGATATTGAAATTAAAATGTCACTTCATTTTTTATATTTAAAAAAAAAAAATGTACATTCGTTGCCTTAATACCTCAAAAGTGCCCAAACCAAGTTGAGCCTATATAATGGAGCAGTAACTAAAGAAAGTCACTTTCTCCTTGCAATGAGTGATGTATTTCATCATAAGGAAAAAATCTTAACCTGTTGACAATCTGTAGTTCTAAATAGTGAAAATTCATTTTACATTTTCTTAAACCTTTATTTTGGTTATGAAACTTTAGAGAAGGCTGTACTAAATCTTTATTCTGGTGATGAAACTGTGTCAAACCTTTATCTTTGTTGTAAAACTTTAGAAGAAACTATGTCAAAACTTAATTTTGTTTTCAAACTTTGAACGAAACTGTCTCAAATCTTTATTTTGGCTATGACACTTTAGAAGAGGCTATGTGAAAATACATTTTAACAATCAAAAGTTTGATTTTGATTGTTTTAAGTCATTGTTACTGTATTGAACAAGGTTTTAAAATTTTTAAATCCTGCGTCAAAAAGATGACAAGTTTTTGGATTTTTTTTTTTAGAAAAATCCTAAGGCATATGATAAGTTTTTAAAGTTGTTTTTTTTTTTTTTGAGAAAAAAATTGTGAAAAAAAAAAGCCATTTCAAATTATTTTTCCTCAAAAACGAGAAAACTTATATATTCCAGTCTTTCATACTGTCTCAAAATCTATCACCAGTTCATAAATCAGATCATGAGAATTGCTTTCATATTTATAATCCTTAAAGATGTGTTTGTCCTTTCAGTCTTTATTTTATCTCCCACTTTTTTCCCCTGTTATTTCTGTACCTGGCAGTATTAAAAGTGTTAAAAAGTCTTCTTCTACCTTTTTTACAGGTGGATGTGGATTGTCTTCTGTTTACGGACCTCATCTTAATCTGCAAGTCTAATAAGAAAATGGATCGTTTCAAAATCATTCGTCCACCCATGCGCCTTGACCAGTTGGTGGTGAGTGAGCTGAGGGACAAAGGAGCGTTCCTGCTCATTTACATGAATGAGTACCATGTCCCAATCTCTGCTTTTACCTTTCACAGCGATGTGGCTGGTGTAAGAGCTTGGTTGGAGCGGTTCAGAGAGGCACAGGTAACGAAGAGGATATGTTTTTTAATCATTTTCTTTTTCTATGATATTGTTATGAAATGAGACATTTTCTTTTGATGATGTCGTGCTTTTTTTTATTAATACAAAAACTGATTCTCTTCAAGCACATTTGTGGAACCTTGGCTTTAGCTGATTTATGATATTCTATTTTTTTTTTCATAATATATACATGTCATTATTTATTGTTCTCTCTCTATGTTACATTCTTAAAGAAATATCTATCTAGTTGTACTCAATTTTCTACAAACACTTCTGCTATATTCATTTTATACTTTTTTTGTTTTTGTTTTTCCCATTGTATAGTTTAATATTTTTATCTCTTTTGGATAAAATATTATTGTTGTTGTTTATAAATGAAAAGAATTCCTGTTAGGTTCCTTGTTGCTCATTTGGAAACTTCAGTCTTTCCTTTTTTAATTATTCATTTCTTTTTTAAACCCAGTGTTATAATTCTGTTGATAGTGTAAACTTATGATTCAATATAAATTTCAAAGCGAATAATAACATGCATTATAAAGAGTCTCTGAAATTGTGAATTAGTTTCATAGGTTTTGCAAAGTTACTTTCCTTTTGCACCCCATGTCTAAAACTAATATTTTTATTTTCTAATGTTTAAATTGAACCATTATCCCTTTCCATTAGATTGTAATGCCTTTAGATACACACATATTTTTCAGTAGTGCCAATACCAATTATATTTTCTTCTCGTTTTTCATTCACCTTTTTAAAACTTTTTGTCATTTATAGAAAGACTTCAAGCTGAAGAAAATCCAAGAGAGTGCAGAATTGGAGAGGATACGCTCAGGGGCTGCCCAAGAGGAAGTTCACTACACGCCTGTCATATCTGTGCCTTCAGATTTAGACTTGTCCTCCTCATCTGGCTTTCCTCGTTCTGAAAGCATGGAGTCAGCTGATCGCTTTATACCCAATTTGCTTCTGTCACCCCAGTGTCTCGAGGCTGACAAAAGTCCTACTGAGATTGGTAGGTCTGGATCGACAGGGGATATTTACAATCAACAGTTTGCTCGACCAGTGTCCAACTCACCAGGTTTTGCCTCTACATCAAACCTAACAACAGCAGCAGGGACCTTTTTTCCTTTACCGCCTTCCATGTCGTCACTCCCTTCCTCATCTGCTCAAACATCTCTTAGCAGCGGGTTTTATACCGACTCTTCTCCACCGCCTCCTAGACTTCCTTCAGAGAGAACAATGTCGGTGGGAAGTGGTGTCCCTAAGTCCTCCCCCAGCTCTTCCTCTTCCCTGACATCTGGGCCACAGGGAACAGCCAACATACACAAACCTATCCAACCCTGCAGGTCTGTACCAAACATAACTGTTGGAGCTGAGTCCAGTTCTGCAGTACCCACTGCCAGCCCTAGTGGCACAACATCTTCGTCACAAGCACTTTCACCAAAAAGAATAGCTCAAAGCAACACAAACAGAGATGCAAATGTTGATTCTCATCACAGAAGACAACATCAGCAATACGGTCAGCTAGGTTATGACCCATCTTCTCCTTCCATCCATTTTTCCTTTCCTTCTTCTGCAAGCACAATGGACCAGGAAGCATATGGCAATGAAAACATGTGCACTTCACAGGCACCCATGGGTTCTTGGGGTGATCAAAACAGTGGGATTGATGAAAATGAGCTTTCGCGTTTGAAACTTGTCTCACGGCGCACTTCTCGAGCAGAGAAGCGCTACCATACTGCAGACTCAATCACAGACATAAAGAGCAGCCATGAGAAAGACTCATCAATTCACAAGCGTCTGTCTTGGCGCACAGATGTTCAGGTGGTCGGCAACAAAAACTTGAGCAGTCCTAACAAAGCTGTCAGTACAGATTCTGTCCGCAGCTATCCATCTTCTAGCGGGGTGAGCTCCACAGGCTCGTTGCACCTGAACCTGGAAAGTGACATCAGTGAAGAATCTGAGGTTGCTGGTTTTGGAGGCAACATTGAGGCCGATCCTAATAGTCCGACCCGCAGGAGAGGCATGTTCACCGTTGGTGACAGCGCAGATCCTCAGATCAGTGGCAACACAGAAGATGGTCACTTTGATGGTGATAACAGTAATGAATTCCAGGAAAGCAGTGACTATATCAAAAATGAAGAGGAGGAAGAGGAGGATTGTGCATTATCAGACTCTGCTGACACACAGTCAAAATCCACATCAGATTTGGTGACTAAGTTTAATAAGACAGTGAAAATCAGTGAGATGGAGAATGGGATAGCATCAGTTGCTGTGCCACAAGAGGGCTTTAACTGGAGGTTGACCCATGCAGATATTCTCAAAATGAAGAAACTGAAACACCAGGTGCTTTTTGATGCAAACGTCGAATCTTCGTAAGTTTTATATGGTTTTTTTTAATCGTCACGGCTTTTAGCTTAAGATGAATTCATACTGATCTTGTTGTTTGGGAAATCAAATCAAAACTTGTTTTGCCACTTAGTATATTTGCATAACAACAGAGCATTTTTACATCACCCTTCAATGTGTAGTAATGAGAAACACTTGTAATGAAAATTCGTCCTCTTCACCTTATTCTTTGAGAAAAACTATGATATTTTTTTTCTCTTCTTCTTATGTAGATATTTGTATTCAATCCTTTTCTCATGAACAGAGATCTATACAATGATGATTTTTCAAGTCTTAGTAGCTGAGTTACTACCAAATGTCACTCAAACTTTTCTCTTGTCACAAGAGGCTTTTACAGAGCACTTTATTTCTTACTTTACAAAAGCCTCCTCAACCGTATACACATCACTATGTGAAAGTGGAGAAACCTGAGGCAAGCAGAGCAAATCAGTCTCAATCTGCCATGGGTACCATTGAACTAGAGTCTTGTATACTTTTAAAAATTTTTTAGTGATTCAAAAAAGGACAAAAGTATTTAATCTTTATACTCCCATATCTCTTGACAGAATTGGAATACATAGTTTTTTCTCTCAAAAAAAAAGTGTAGGCTATATGGTGAGGTAATAAATTGTGCTCTGAACCCACAAAAGTGACTTATTTGCTCTGCCTCCTCACATTCACTGGATGAAATCTTTTTGAAAATAGTTCATATTTCATTTTTTTAAAAAGTCATGTAAAAATCAAACAGATTTAAAAGTTTTCCATTTGTGTTTACATGAGCAGAGCAGCAGCACAAACTAATATATATGCTATATACCATTTGTCAGAGAAACCCTTTTTTCTTTTTTTTAAATTATCCTTATCTTTAGGGTTGTATTTGTTTTTAAAAAGTCAAGCTAATCAATGACAATAAGAGGACAGCACAGTATACAAGTACATTATACTTATATGTAGCAGAAATTATTTTCTTTTTATCCTTGTTCTTATTAAAATTTTTCTTATCTTTAGGCTTGCTCTTGTTTTTTAAAAGTCAAGCTTATCAATCTGATTTAAGACAAAAAAAAAAACAAAAATAACAATGGAAATATCTTTGTTTTTCAATCGCATGAAGTAATCTAAATTTAATTTTTGTATTTAGATTGACAATATATAGCCAGTATTTTGCGGGTTTTTTTTTTTTGTCTTTGTCGTCTTGAAAAGCAGAAAATATAAACAATCCAAGGCTTAAAAGCATTTTTTAATTATTGATTGCTGCTCTGCCAACTCACTCTGATTAAGATTTGCAATGAATAAAATTTATGTTATTGCATTATTTTTCTTTCCTCCACCTCCACTACTTTCAGTTTCATTCTGTGCCTCAAATATTCTTATTTGAAACCAAATAAGATTACAAGATACAATTATATCCTTACTTTCATACTTCTTTGATCATTTTGAAATAGATTTGTCTACATTATTTGCTCTCCATGAAGTCCCCAGTATAAAAAGTGATTGTTTTCCATTGTTGCAAAGTCTTTAATAATAACTTTTGTGTACAAGTTGAGAAGTAGGTAAGCAATTGTCTTTTCCTTTGTCATCAGCTTTGTCACGAGTACATAGGAGTGTCATCAATCCAAGTGGCTCTGAGTTTTTTGGGGGTTTTTCGTGTGTCGTTTTTTAGTTTTCTTCAAATTCTCTCAATATCCATCAAAATATTATAAATGCCACCTAATCCATTTTAACTGTAGTCTTTTTCTGAATGTGTTACACTTGCTATTCTTCTCAATTTGTATATATGCCTCTTTAGCCCTGCATTTCTCTGCTGTGAGCATGCATTCTAGTTTCCTCTTGTGTGACACTTAAAAACTTTATCCTTTTTTTTTTTTATGTAAGGAAAGAAAAAGTCAAATCAAAATATCATACCAAGAAAATTTTCTCTGAGCAATACATTTCTCTTGCTAAGCTCAGTAGTTTAACAGATTGTTTGACTACTGTTGAAATGTTTGGTCCATCTTTCTAAAATTGTGTCCTTCTTTTTTGGAATGCCAGGCTCTACTGTAAAATCCTGTCGCCTTACAATGCCTTCATACTTTCAAATATGGATATGGACACAGACTATTTCTTTGTAAACTGTTTATGTGTGCTCCAGTTTTCACAATATCCATAAATTTAATGGAGATGATGATAAGAAATTTCAGTAGCAACATAGTCACTAAGCCCCATAGAAATACAAATGGAAAATAAGAAGAATCATAAAAAAAATCAGTTTTTGATTCACTCACATTAGTTAAAAAGATATTTTGATTCAATGATGAATTCTGCTCTTGAAAACGCATTTACAAATTTATAGATCAATCTTTTTATCTTCCAGGGAGGTGTAGTCAAGAGTGTCCAGCTTTCAAGAACACAAATTCTCCCAACACCCTGCCATTATTTGGTCTAGAGCAGCAAGAATTTTCACCATGGGATAATTTCCTTAGATGTGTTCATCAACCGATGTAGTAACCACATGTCTCTGTTGGCTGTTCAGGGTTAGGATTGAGGCCCTTCAAGTGGAGCAGAGTCCTTTCAAAGTTCACCTGATGCAGCCTTGCAAAAGAAAATGTGCGCAGTTTATAGCTATAACTATGTGATACACTATGTATATATATATATATACATTTGCAAATAATTATATAATTATAAGATAATTACTTTTGTAAGAACTGCACATGTATAAATCTGGGTATTAAGCCATTTATGTTTTCTCAATGTCACAGGCCTAATTCATAAGTATAATTTTAATAGATTTCTGTATGGATTTGGCTGCTTGTTACATTTTTTACTATGTACAAAACATGGTCTCTCCCAAAAGCATGTAGATTTTCAGAACCTATGGTATATCTTCCCCTAGTGTCAAACTTAAGGATTCATAGCTTGTGTGCAATCACAGCTAGTATTAGTTTTCAACCATGCTATAACACTGAACTTTTGCTCCTCGTAAGCTCCAGAAAATGGGCATTTTTGTTTTTGGGTTTTTTTTGTTTTGTTTTGTTTTTTTTTTATTTTATTATTTTACTAGTCTTTACAGCTTATTCATTTCCAAATGCTTAAAAACACTGAATTCAATAGCATTATTTAATCTTTTAATTGGCACAACCCAATTTTATCTCCTTGCACCCCTTCCCCTTTTTCATACACCCACACTTAACTGCTTGCCTCTTGACTCTTTAATTCAGTGTCATGAGCACCACAACAAAGGCAGCCATGTTTTTCCACACATTTTTCTAATGAACAACACATTGAGCTTTTCACACCAGCATCATTTATATCAGTTTTGAGTTGTGTAATCACAATTGAAGATATGTGCACGAGTACATTAAGTTTGAACTGCTACAATTCCATGGTCAAACAAATTTGGTTTTTTGTTGTTGATTTTTTTGTAGATCAAGTACCGCTTTGGAATAGACATAACAGACTCTGCTTTTTCAGTGAACCACTCTTCATGTTTATTTACCTCTCACACATAGTCTTATTGAGGCACTTAAATATTTTATGCTTTTTAAAAATTGTTTCCCACGTTTCTATTCTAAGAGAATAACGAGCATCCAGGATGTGTTGTGCATTGTTACAAGAAAATTAAAGCGGATAGACCCACTGCCTAAGAACTTAAGTGCGAAGCTCTCTTTACAAACTTGTCAAATCTTATTATTAAATCACACTGCTTTTTTTTTATTTTGTGTCATGCCCAAAATTTAAAAAAGAAAAGAATTTCAATACTTTTACCTTAAAAGTGTTAGATCTTAAATTATCTCAGCCTTGATCATGTGTATTAGTTATTATAAGGCAGCTAAATTTTGCTGAAAACTCCAAGAAACTAATAAATAGACTCAATTAATTTTGGCTTATTTCTCTATGTTTTCAATTTTTAAACATCACTTTGTGGAGGCACCTTTTTGAATCATATCATTTAAAACTAAAAATTAGCATTTTTTATCGTTTAAAAACCCATTTCTTCCAATTTTTAGGACTTAATATTTTGAAAGTTTGAAAGCCAGGTTTCAGTGGTCCTGAAGTTTTGACTTTTAATTGTATATCTTTTGCAGCAGAAAATGGTCTGTCCCGTACCCTTGGAAAAAAAAAATCACATTTTTACATGAAAAATGCAGACAGTAAATGAAAGTTACAGAATTTGTGTTACTGCAGTATTTACTGCTAAGTGTGTCATCACTAAAGTATACATTTTAGATTTTC
>BLXT01002679.1:463966-475996 GCA_019648995.1 Plakobranchus ocellatus
GGGGTGGAGTAGGGGATACTACCTGAATTCTTCAGCCCCAAATGTATATCCTCAACCAGAAAGTAACAAAAGATATTAAAATTTTCAATTCATTTTTCGAAATATATTTGCTCACTCATCTAATTCACGGATTTGGTTTTTGTGTATAAGATGTCCACAACAAGCTGATTTCAGGTTTTCAGGCCCCTTGTCAGGCCAGAGCATCAGTGGCGTGACTTGAACCCGCAATATAAAAGTCCATACGGATCTTGGGTCCGGTTCTTTATCCGTTTGGCAACCTAAGTCTTTAAAATTGATATTTGAATTGAGGGTATTGAGAGAGAAGAAGATACCTGACAACTTTTTGAGGAGAAGAATGATTTTGATAACAAGATAGTTTATTAACAAGATAGGCGAGTTTCATCTCAGGATATGATAAGCTTTTCTGTTATTTTGTTTGTTTCGGCTAAGACTAAACGCTTGAAGCTATAATAGTACCTTAGCAAAATACGAGGAGCAATCTTAGTGTACAAAAAAAACATACTAATTTTGGAAAAAATCCTTTGCACATCCTTTTCACAAAGTAGATCCTCCCTCCTCTATATACTCCTTTCCCCCACCCTTCGAGCTATCTGTTCCCAACCATTGCCAATACTATCACCTACACCACCACTATTGCTACTACTTCTTCTTCTTCTTCNNNTACTACTACTACTACTACTACTACTACTACTACTACTACAACTATTACTATTACTACTACTACTACTATTACTACTACTACTACCACTATTGCCACTACTACTACTACCACTACTACCACTACTACTACTACTACTACTACTACTACTACTACTACTACTACTACTACTACTACTACTACTACTACTACCACTACTACAATGCCGATGCTGATACTCTTACAACTACTACTACTACTACTACTACCACTACTACAATGCCGATGCTGATACTCTTACAACTTCTGTCACATCTACCTACTGCCGGTACAGGTTTCTCTATTATTTCCCAGAACCATTTAAACTGTCATCTTACATGGACAGTAATAGTTGTAAACAAAAGTTAAAGCATAAGAAATGTACAAGACATAAGCCACCAGAAAGATTTTGTAGTGGGTGATCAGGGGGAGTAGTTTGTTTAAAAAAAAAAAACCTCCCTCCGACAGTTTGGTCTTTACAATGAAAGCCAATGCATAAATTTACCTTTTCAACATCGTTATCTCTACAAAGTTATCTTGATTAGTATCACTTTACTTAGCAGTATGTCCACAGAAATCATTTTCATTATGAGGAATGAGCTAAAAACATATAAGAAAAAAGTCAAATACCCCCAGCATTATCTTATGAAGCATTTAAAAAAAAATCTCTTTTGGGAAAAGCACCGGCTGTTTGGGGAAGTCAGTTGGTGGAGTCTGTCGGTGCCTGGCGTTGTGAGATGTCAAAGAGGACGACCTCCTGGTCATCCTCCAGTCTGTGGCGGCTGTGACGCCTGCTGTAGCTGCAGTACACGACGAGGCCTGGGGGGAGAAAAGAATAATGAAGGCTGCTTTACCATGGCACCCTTGGAAAAAAAAGGTTCACAGAGGTACAGAGAGCAAGTGATAGGCGAGGAAGTGTTTGAGTATATGATCTGTTACAATGAGTCATTTTAAATTTAAGAAAAGTGAAAAGACTTCTCGTAAAATATCCAACCGTAGGGTAAAAACAAAGCTAAATTATTATTTTTATATTGTGTAACGATTGAACAAAAGTACAAAATGGGAAAAAAACGTTGAGTGTGGGTCGACAGAACAGAGATTATTATATTCCTCTGTTCATAAGTTGCCGTGTTGGATGACATAGTGATTATATTGGGATGATATTTAATTCAAGGAATGCTTGAAAACAATTAAAGCTCTTTTATGCACATTCATTTTCATTAAAAAAAAAAAAAGATCTACATGTTGAACGTGGACAGAATAATATAGTGCCTATTCGTGCGCGCTCCAAAATACGCTATTTAGACAATATTTATTTACTTTTATTGATACAATCATGTGTTCTAAGACGATTTCCGAACGGAAATAAATAATAGTAAAAGAATGAAACCACCAACTCAAACAAATTAAACAACACAGAGTAAAACGTAAAAACGTTTCGCCCATACGGCTTTATAAGTAAAAAAATGACGATCGCAAAAAAGATGCCATAGATACTCGCTAAGCAAAGAATCATGACATAAAATATAAGCTTAATGTTAAAAGATCTAATATATATATATATATATATATATATATATATATATATATATATAATATATATATATATATATATATATATATTACATGTACGTCCATATACACAAATTTATACATATGCCAAGATATATTTATATCGACATACATAGAATGCACACACATACACGTTTATGTGCACATGCATCTACATACGCATACAATTAAAGAATGTCATTGTAATATGAAGTATGTTTTGTGAATAATTAAGTGTGTTGTCCATAATTCTCTCTCTCTCTCTCTCTCTCTCTCTCTCTCTCTCTCTCTCTCTCTCTCTCTCTCTCTCTCCCTCCCTCCCTCCCTCTCTTACTCGCTGAATTGAACCCTCTCGAATAATCAAATAAGATTAATGAGTTCTAGTTGAGCAGTTAAGTAAAGAAAGAAACAATTTAAACTTTTTAAAGTAATAGATATTGTATCAGATCATACCAATACCAAATTATACGAACTAGTCTATCAGGCTAAGGGGGGGGGGAAGATAAATTATTGTGTCGAAAAAGAATGGCGTAAATATATTGGGAAAGACGACTGTTCATTGTGGTTCTGTTTTTTTAAATTATCAATCCCAAACGTTTCTTTATTGAGTCTGCTGATGGTGTTAGAATGTGGTAGATGATCGATAGCGATAATGCTCAGGTGTTTGACAAGTTTGACCTATGTATGGTTTAAAACATTTTTGACAAGTGATGAGGTTGATAATGTTGTTTGAGTTGCATGTAAGGGAATCCTGTGTGATCCTATATATTTGGCCATCGGTACAGGATTAGAAAGATGAGGTTGTGTGTGTATATAATATGCAAGTCTTACATCTAGAAGAATGACAAGGGCTGAAACCGATGTTATTGGTGTGGTGTGTTGATCAATGAACAAGTACATCTCTAAGGTTCTTAGGCTGTAACTCGTAGAGAAAAGATGGCTTTTTTTCACCGATCGGATGAGTGGAGAATGGGTAGATATATATTTTAAGAATAGATGATATATTAGGTAAAGCTAGATTGTAAGTAACAACGAATTGTATTCTTTCATTTTTATTACTATTTAATTTATTTTTCTTTTGTATAGCGCTAAGTCTAGGAATTTGTTTGGCCCTAGTGATTGCAGCCTCTTTGTGTTTAAGGGGATGGTCGCGGGATTTAAGGTGTGTCGAAAGTTGATTAAGTCTATGTGTGAGAACCTCCTCCGATGAGCAGATCTTGATGAGACAAAAAGCTAGGCTGTAAGGTATATTTCTTTTTTGTGTGGTATGGATGAAAAGATGACAGGTGAAAATAGTTCAAGGTATCAGCGGGTTTAGAATATAGATCAGTCTGGAGTATGCCATCGCACAGGCTAATCATAAACTCAAAACAAAAGGGATATACGAAGATGATATTGAAGTATAACATTTTATGGATGTATTAAAATTATACGCATGTGTGATGAATGTGTCAAGGTTGGGGCGGCCATGTGTCCAAATGAGGAAAATGTCATGCATGTATCTGAGCCATATCTTCGCTTTTGTAGCTGCAGATGCGAACAATTTTTCCTCAAGCTCTCCCATGAATAAATTGGCATAGCCAGGGGCCATACATGTACCTATGGCCACACCGTGTACCTGAGGCCACATGTCATCGGCGGATGGAAAGCTGTGACACGTGAGAAAAGTTTTAATCAAGTCGTAAAGAAGAGTAGATGAGAGGGAGGAGTTAGGGTCCCTCCATTTCAGAGCAGACTTGCCAATTCTTTCCTTCCCTGTGAGGAATATTAGTGTACAAGGCGCTGGCATACTTTGTAAACAGGATGGTGTCTGGGGGAAGAGGACTTACTTTATTTATATTATAGATCTTACGCAAACAATCCATATCTGAACGTATGAGGGAACCAGTCTAACAAGATCCTTCAAATGGCAGTCCACAAAGAGAGAAATTATCTCTGTAGGGCATCCATTTCCACTGATTATAGGCCTCACTGAATTCCCTTCTTTGTGGATTTTTAAAAAGTCTTAATCTGCTCAACTAGAACTCATTAATCTTATTTAATTATTCGAGAGGATTCAATTCAGCAAGTAAGGGGGAGAGAGAGAGAGAGAGAGAGAGAGAGAGAGAGAGAGAGAGAGAGAGAGAGAGAGAGAAAATTATGGATTACACAATAAATAAATCACAAAATATAGTTTATATTAATATGTACATGCTTTAATTGCATGCGTATGTAGATGTTTGTTTACATTATGTATGTGTGTGCTATCTATGGCTATATACGTATATATATATATATATATATATATATATATATATATATATATGTTCATATATATATGAATGTGTGTATATGGATATATCTATACACACATATATATATATACTTTTTCTTTTTTTTCACACCTCATAAGAATGCTTTTAATTAAAGGATTTTTTTCATTTCAAATAAAGGTTTTTAAACATTAAGCTTATACTTTATGTCATGATTCTTTGCTTAGCGAGTATCTATGGTATCTTATTTGTGATCGTCATTATTTTACTTGATAGAGCCTCATGGCGAAACGTTGTTACATATACTCTGTGTTGTTCAATTTTTTTCTTATAAGTTTGAGTTAGTGGTTGTATTCTTTTGCTATATCAATTTCATTTCCTTTAACCACCATTACATATTCAGGATCCTTAATCTGGGAGTGCAGTATTTGTATACTTTTTTTTAAAACTTCTATTCAAACCGAAAGAAGACTAAATTCAGTTGTATGAAATGATAATTGCTTTGTTTTGCTCTCGTGAGTTTAGAAAGTAAGACCTTAGTTAAACCAAAAGCAACAACAACAACAACAACAACAACAAATCTCCTCTTTCAAGATATTCCTTCATATACTCTCGATCTGTTGACATGAATATTGTCTTTTCCATTTTACTAAGATTTCACACATGTAAAATGCAATGTCCTTGAAATGAATCTTGTTACTGCCCAGACTAACTCAAGCAAAATAGCTCTCTCATATTGCAGGTGTAAAAATAAGTCTTTTTTGGTGTTTCAATATTTGATTATGTGTATTCAAATATTAAAATACACCAAAATATTTCCTTTATATAAGGAAAATGAGCTATATATTCTGCAAAATGGTCAATTTCAATGCTGTAGAATATTTTCTTACGGTTTACCCGAGTTCAGGCAGCATCTACACCATGTACTTTGAAATGTTGTTTGTATCATCCATTAGTGTTCCTTAATCTCTCCTGAGTATTCTAAAGGTAGAAGAGGAATGACCAAAGAGCATTTATTAGCAAACGAAAAAGAAATCAAACAAAAATAGGTCTTTTATTTTTTTGCAAACCATTAGGGCATATCCAGGTTATCTTACCAGCAAGTGTCCACAAGGCGAAGCGTGACCAGCCGATAGTGGGCAGGGCAGCTAGAAGCAACATGTTTCCTGACAAAGCTAGCAGGGGCACAAGCGGCACGTAGGGCGTCTTGAAATGAAGGGGCGTGCGGTTCTGTGGCTGTTTAGCGATGCAGAATGCGGAGGTGAGCATGGCCAGCAGACTCACACACAGCATCACTACCGCCCACCACGCCCCGCCTGGCCCAGCACTTTGCGAAACTGTCGCGTCTGTCACCAGATGGTCACTCCAGGCAGAGTCACGGTCACCTTTCATAACAGTGTCATACTGTCCGCTCTCCTCGATTCTGGAGTCGAATGCTTTTCTATACTGACTACGACTGTGACTGGCCGGCTGTTGGCCAGCAAGGTATTGCGATGGTTCAGGATGAAAGTTGATGGTTCTAGAAATGGGGGCAAAGTTTTTTCCAATGCCATCTTTAGTTGGATGTGCAGGAGAGAGATGGCCAGGCCAGAACTGGGTGGTCACTGCCAGGCAGACGCTGGCGATGATGTAGACCAGCAGGAAGTAACGCGCTCTCCTCCAGGAAGCTTCATCGGCCTGGAAATGGTCGTGGGCTCCCAGGTTAACCAAACTGCTGGCGGTGCTATCACTGGTGTGCACTTTCACTTGCGCAACTGAGCCTCGGAGACTGCAAGAGCTACTAAGCTTTCTAACCTTAAAACCACCTGCATAGCTGTCACCTCTTGTTTGTTTCCTCGCACCAGCAGCTAGTCCTTTACTACCGCCAAGCGATAGTTTGTTGCAGTTATTGTTCCCCTCTGAGACATCTGCACGAGAGCATCCTCTGCCTCCTTCATATAAAAAATCCGGATTGAAATCCGTGCTGTAAGACTTGTACTGGGATCGACCGTCAGAGCCGTGAGCACAATTCTTAAGGCTGTCAGTTTCACTGTATATAGGTGTCTCAGAACTTCCCTGACACCTATTTTTAAATCTATTTACAAACAATGACTGATATTCCATCGAGTGCGGACTTTTCTGGAACTCGGACACATGTTGTCTTTGGTCTGAAAACTGCAGTTGTAGCGACAGCCTGTCCTCCTCATGCCCGCCACGTTTGATGTTACTTTTCCCACAACTGGACTCATCGTCCTCTGTGAAGAGCACCAGGCGAGATCTGCCATCGTCTTTGAACGTCTGGAAATCTTGAATATCTGTAATGTCTTCGTAAGCGGTATAGGAGAGATCTAGATCTGAATATTCCCTGGATATACCCACTGGGTTGGGTTGGTAGCGGACGAGCAGTGTGATTATCGCCGAGATGGTGAACTCCAGGATAATGGCGATCGAAGACATTTCAAGCAAAGCTCCAAACTCCAGAAGCAAAGAGCAAAATAGAATGAAGATTCCAACTACGAAGTGAGAGAACGATGGAATGCCGTTGTTGCCAACCTGCAAAATATTTTTTTTCAATTATAGGAATGTGTAAATGACATCTAAAGCACTAACCGCAGTAAGTAATATTCCTGAATAACGAATAAGTTTAAAGACTCTTTCTCAATTTAATTATGGTCATAAACACCACATGATTACTTCTTGCTTTCATCCCCTTTGTTAGGCCAAGGCACCGGTGGCAGGGCTCGAACCCGCGACGGAAGGGTTTCTGCAGATCTCAGGGCGGATTCGCTTTCCACTGTGCCACCGACGCCCCCTTGTGAATAAATACGCATTTAAAATTCTTTCATCAGCAAGATCGACTAAATTTCATTTTTCATTTGCATTTTCAACAGGCCAATATCCTGGTATCATGCGAACAATCGAATCGTGCTGAATATAAGAACAAAAAAGAATAGAGTTGGTCAGATATTATTTATCTTAATTTTAACCTATTCTTCTTGATAAGCAATACGCAAATCCATCTAGTAGAACCAACATTATTTTCCTTTATACTTTCTGCAAGCGCAATAAGCCAACTCTTTTTTTTACTTCTTCAATACTAAATGGAACACAAAATGAAATAAAACTCTTCGATATTCTTAATGGACTTCATTCCTAATGAAATGAAAATGCGATCGTATCTATTACAATTTCCTGAACAGTCTAAAGCGGTAGAGAGATCATTTTTTTTCTCTTTGATTAAAAAGCTCTCACATTATAAAACGAAATTAAGCACCTTTGAAAAGAACTTTGGAAGCAGTCCATCCTCAGACAGAGCATATACTGTCCTCACGGGATGCAGGAAGGACCCAATTATTACCGGAAGTAACCCTGCCAGAGCCCCAGCCCCAATCACGAAGTTGGCCGCAAAGATGCCATGCGTTTCAAATGCTCGCGCTAGAGAGGCATCGTCAGCCAGCTGTTGCCATGGCGACGCCAGAGTTAGGGCGGAAGTGACAAGAAAGAGGCAGGTAAACACAATGGCGATAGTGAAGCCGAATGCTGTGGGAAGGGATTTAGCGGGGGTCTCTGATTCCTCTGCGCAGCTCGCTATCTTGTCAATGCTAGAAAAAGTACACATAAGGAGAGCTGCGCCGGAAAAAATCTGAGGAAATCAAAGAAAAATAAAATTGGAAATTTTAACGTTGCCTATAAAACTTAACATTTTATTAAGTTAATTCAATTTTGGTATCTTCATGAAAATGATACATTGCATTCTTACGTAACTTAAGTCGAATTTAAAATAGAGAGAGAGCGAGACAGAAAGACACAGAGAGAGAGACAGAGAGAGAGAGAAAGAGAGAGAGAGAGAGAGAGAGAGTGAGAGAGAGAGAGGAAACGGCTAGGTCTATGCATTACGAAATTAGAACAACAAAGCTCATACAAGAACATCAAATTTATAGGATGACATTTAAATTAATAACTATTGTTAAATCAAATATCTCAAATATTCAGCGTGCTGTAGATCTGCTGATCATTAATCTTTCAGAATAGCAACTTAACTGTAGTCTCTAACTTACTCCTCCTATCCCATGCGCAAAGAAGCCCGGCGGCGAGTTCCAGTTTCTGGCGTCCACATGGAAGAAGCCGACGCAGAGAAAAGCCAGAATCACCAGGCCACTCATCGCTATCAACAAGATGTGAACGATTGCGCACCTCTGGTGAATGCAAGATGAAACGAAACATTCAATAATCAGAAGTAGCGAAAAGTTTATTGCGTTACTTTGTTGAAAAGAAATTGCTGCAATAGGATAGTTTATTATTTTCAAAAGAATTGTTGGTATCCTTTCTACTCAATTAATATTAAGTTAACACGATAATACCAAATAATATTATCTAACAAACTGAATAAGACTGACCTTTAGCGTGATAAAAGTAAGGAAGACTACGGCGATGACAATACAGCCAGGGTAAATATCAGGGGATGTGGTGACAACGTCTACCTCTGGTGGTAGTTGGGAAGTGGCCGTTGCATTCCTGTGGATTTTGAATAATAATACTGTCAACGGTCGAAGTAATAAATTATTCTCTTTCATTAAGTTACTTTGGTCAAGAGATAAGCAGGTATAGTCAAGTTGATTTCAAACTCGTTTCCTTTTGTAGGTTTGGCAGGGTGAGTAGGTGGGCAGAAGAGATTCTTTCAGATCCCAGGGCGAGATCGCTAAAACCCTGGAGGTTTTCCACTTATAGTTTGTTTGTTTGGTTTTCTTGTTATAGTTGATATCACTCAATTTACAAATAATCCATTTTTCTTGAAAAATGGCCAATAAAAAACACTGCATTGCGTTATCAAGGAATATAGACGTTTTAAGTAATGGGGGAAAATACAAAGTTTCTTAGGCCGAACCCACACTGGAGGCAGCAGTTCACGTGTCCAACAATACATGTTTTGAAATACTATAGTTTCTTTGGGCGAGAGCATGCCATGGTTGGCTGCGACTTCCATCTTGCCGAAGCATCGGTGCTATCCTACGTGATTAAGAACGTGGTCTTACATCAGCGGCTCTGTTGGATAAGGGAAAGGGGGGTGCCATTACGTGACCGCACATAATTCTACTGACCGTTGCCGCGCGAACCACGAGGCCAGTCTTGTTACGCAAATTATCAGGCTAACTTGTCGGTGGATAGCGCACAGTAACCGCGACATCTGTCCTTCAAGTTAGCCATGACAAGTCGCGTCGCCGCCAGTGTGGGCCCACGCTAAGTGCGACATCATTCCGTCTTGTCGGCTATTACAAGTCGCGTCGCCTCCAGTGTGGCCTACGCTTAGACATACAGATTATACATAGCACACGTTTTATTCTCCATATTGGCCAATTACAAAGAATCTTTTCACTCGTGCTAATTTGTGCTTTTCCTTCAGTGTTTTTTTTCTTTGGACATGAATTTTTAAAAGTATTAGATATACATTTTAAAGATGAAATGTATTATATTCAAATGGCATGAAAAAATAGTGTTCCTCAACGAGCCCATAAACAGAAATCAGAACCCTCTAACTACATTTGGCTTATTTTTGGTTCTTTGGTCGATGCTATCACATACGCGTCTAAGGTTTCACTTGAAAAAAATTATATATGAAACTGTCGCGAAAAGACATATAGTACTCTATGACAAAGAGTTGTCCAGAAAAAAAGCGAAGGATAATTGTTTATTTCTTTCATATTCTTTTTTAATGTAGTTAGAACACAGAGAACTATTACATGTTCCAAGAAGAAGGCCGGTGTATACTTTAAATGAAAACAAAAGTTGGGGCATGAATAAATATTATTTCTAACGAGCACAAGCATTTTTTCTTGCCTGCTACAAACTAGTAAATCTAAATAGAAATAAAAAAAATAAGTGCGCGGCGGAAATTAGAAATGCCTTTCTCTCGAAATATTCATGAACCCAATAGAAAGGATGATGAGCGAAATAAGTGTGAATAAATATACGCCTTTCGCCCCTCCCCTAAAAAAAAAAAAAAAGCAGGCAAAAACACACACTCCGGAAACGACGATTTAATGCTACCTCGGCATCATTATCATCTTGCCAAAAATGAAAAAAAAAAGTACTGGTATAGATCGACAATTTTCATGACCCTAGTCTGTAGCCCCCGATTTAACTTGAATTGCAAATTTGAACAAGAAAAATTCAAATTACAGTAGCCAAGGCTTTTGGCTCGTAACCCGACACATTAATGTGAAAACATTGTAGAGACAGCAGCAAGTGGTGTTGGAGTACATGGCTATTTATAGTATGATACATCTAGTGCAGTTTCGGCGGCTGAGTATTGAATTCACTGCAACAGGTTGTATATTATTTACTCCAATAAGCAACATCACAGGTATGAAGAGAATTTGGTAAAAGGATGTGTTATCGATTTTGACTATTTATTTATAATAATTTATAAATACTTCATTTCTCTACAATTGTTGATTCACATTAAAATTCCTAGCACCCAATGCACAATTTTAATGCGATATGCGCCAAAACTTATTGAAGTAAATCTTCTGGAATCACTCAAATTTGACCAGCAATAAAACTGTATAGCGTCACTGTTTTTCGATACTTTCCCCTGACAAAGTGGCTTAAACTGCAAAAATGAAATCATGCCCAATTCTTTATCTTTGTCCTTGTTCTTGAAATAAAACATTCAATTATTTTACTTGAATCCATAATTAAAACAACGCTACAATGTTGCAATACAAACGCAATATCTTGTGAAAGTAAAAAGACAATTTAACTTTTGTCATTCAATAATGTTAAAACAACATTTTGACATGGGACAAGAGACTGAAATGTCATACTTTTGCCCACATCTAGCATGAAAGTAATCACTGAGTATTATCACATTAGAAAGTATTATTCTGTAATAACACTTGAGTGCGTTATTAATGGTGACAGGCCATTACTTTCGAAGCAAATTTGAAATTTTCACTTATGAAGTAGAACCTATGATAATAATTGAAATTATCCTACTTTTTTTTTTGCATTAGTAGTGTATTGTTCCAGTGGAATTTGCTATGGTATTGAGGAAATGACACTTTTCAATCTTCGCAATCTCAATAGGAGAAAAGTTACAATCTCTGGTTGCTTTCCACTGTCGCGACAAGTTTGCCCGACTGCTCTTGCCTTTAGCATTGTTTTAGATTATATAATTTTCTCATAGAACATCTCCACATCATAGCTGTATTGAGAGCCACATAATTTATCTTGAATAAAAAGTCGCGATCTCACACATTGGTTTCAGTTAGAATAAATAGGAATTTTGACGAATTTTCCTTTCAGAAAGAGGGCATGAATTCTTGAACTGCCGTTAGTTTGTTTTTTTAATGGGGATTCACTCGACATTTTCCAACTGTAACAAAAACTAGACTTAGGGTTTATTATTGAACGCACGTCAACTCGAGAGTTCTAGAAAGAACCCGAACGTGACTCATGTTCTATTTTTAGCCCAGGAGTTTTTCCTAATGTCTTTTTGAAGATTGCTTTTATGTTATTTTAGGATTATGATGTAATGTTCTAGATCTATAT
>BLXT01002679.1:554647-566402 GCA_019648995.1 Plakobranchus ocellatus
AGTGAAGAGATGTCACACAATTAACCCCAACGCATACATGATTCAAACCAACGATAGTATCTCATCAGCAAGCGCTAACTACGTTACAGCACTGATGCTATTTCTAGGTCTCATTATCGGATAGTTCTGCCTAAAACAGGTCCGCCCTAAGATTTACAGAGATCATTCTGTTGCGGGTTCAAGCCCCGCCATCGGCGCCTTGGCCTGACGGAGGGCCTAAAAGCCTAAGATCACCTTGTTGTGGACTGGCTATAATCAAAATTTAAAAAAAAAAAAAAACAGCCTTAAAATGGTGAATAAGGGATTGAACAATAGCATGAACTAAAATCCTTTTGTATTATTTTTTTTTCCTTTTCGTAAGCAAAGAAAATAGGCAATGCACTTTTTGACATGGCACTTTTTTTTCTTTATGAATACGAGCATTCCTGTGTTACTGAATTATCTCTCTCTTTTTCTTTATAAAAAAAAAGCGTTCGGGAAAATAAAGTCGGCCTTTTTTTTCTCCTCACAACTCTCTGCCGTAACGGCTGCCTCCTACAGGACTTTGATAAAGAATTATTGATGAAATATCATTCTTATGATGTTTGACAGAAGTATGGAAAAATATTGTATATATTGGCTGATGATTAAAATTTGTCTTACTTGTTAATTCGTTTGTAGCTTGTGGAAATTACTTCATGGACTGTCTCCTACATCAGCCAAACCAACGTTAACTTATAAGGCAATACCAATTGTATCTTAATTTATCTTACTCGAGATACCTTATTCAATTTCAAGGTAGGTTTCAGTGTCATTCAAATCAAGGCCTTCGTTGCAATGTCTGATGCATATTTATGCCATTGAATTACCATATGCGCCAGAGGTATAGCAGAGAAAAAGAGAGAGAGAGAGAGAGAGAGAGAGAGAGAGAGAGAGAGAGGGCGTGGGAAAGAGATACACAGAGGGAGGTAAACAGAGAGAAAGACAGATAGAGAAGAGAGGCAAAAAGAGAAACCTAAAAAGGGAAAAAATGAGCGAGCTAAAAAGATAGAAAAAAGATATTGAGGGATATAAAAATTAAGAAATAAAAGGAGAGAAAGGGACAGAGACAGAAAAAGAGAAGTAGGAAGAGGATGAGAAATAAAGAAAGAGGTGTGAGGAGAAAAAGGAAGAATGAGAGAGAGAGAGAGAGATAGAGAGAGAGAGAGAGGCACAAAGACGTGTACAGAAAAAAAAATTAATGAGTGTTTTTCCTTACAGGAGTGGTTGAAAGCACTGTGGGATTAATGGACAATCTTTTGTAAAGTGTTACACAAGTACATTCTCTCATGCAACTCTGTCAGACACCTAATGCATAATTATTTGTTAAAGCATTTCATTAGAAAAAGGAAGAAGGTTTCCAGACAAAAATTCCTAATTACTTTTCAATGCAGATGAAGAGAAAATTACCAGTTTGTTGATTGATGAAACTATATGCCAATATTTTCATCGTGCATACTATATTATTTGTTAAGATTAAACAAACAGAACTCTTTATTTGTCAACTGCAATACTTTTTCCACTGTTTCATGATTTTCAGATTAACATTAATGTCAATATTGATTTACAGCAACAATAAAAGCTTAGAATATCTTTGTTTATGAGAATGGTTAACCAATAGAATAGTGCGGATGATGCAGATAAAACCGAGGGAAAAACCAACAACAAAAACACTACTACAACAGCAACAAAAACTTTAGCAAAAGTAAAGAGATTAAATCGGGAAACATTTCGTCTAGATGGAATTAAAGGAAGCGTTATTTGGTATCTTTGTGGGGGTTTAACAGTTTTTTCCCTCTCTCGTCCTAATCGTAATCTGGCTTTCTAAATAAGCAGCTATGCTTCATTATTAATAAAAATCATCTTAAAGAGGAGGTATCTCCTTTTCATATCATAGACTTCTGAGAACGTTGCAACTATTGCAAGAGCACGAAAATGAGATCAAGCATTTTATACTAAAATTGAGGTCGAGATATAAAGAGATCAATACGGTTGAAAAAGAAGGCTTCTCTCAATTTATTCAAAGAAATAAACAATTTGATAAATTAATAATTAAATGAATAGTAACCAAACAAATCTATTGATTAATTGATTAGTTAATTCATTATGCTACCTATAATTAAATAATGAAAAAAATTTATTAATCAGCAGCAACCATCAGCCAATATGCAGATTGAGTTGCAGTAAACAGTTTCGATATTGCAAGTAATTCCCTTCATTTTGTGATTATTACTACTATTAACAAAATCAGCCATATGCCGAAGCTCAAGAGATCAGATGCCAAAGTAATTGCTAAAGGCAGGCAGGATTCCCCCCCAAACTTGGCGATTGCTGTGTAACAGCTTAATCAAGAGCATTTCCTGCAAGGAGCATCATCTATAATTAAACCCTGGTGGTCGAGATGGGGCAAAATCGATTAACGACAGTTTAATAAGCGGAGAGTTTTTTGCCCTAATTTGGGAAGCGGTTTGGCAGTTCGAAATGAGACTTTGAAATCAGTGAAACAACAGACGAAAAGGGGGAAAAGACAAAGAGAGATAGTGATAGAGAAAAGGATAGAGATAGAGAAAGAGATACAGACAGAGAAAGGTTAATATATAAATATATATATATATATATATATATATATATATAAACATACATATATATATATATATTCACACAGACATAGAGAGAGGGAAAGAGAGAGAGAGAGACTGAGTGGAAAGCAATTGAAGTTACTAAAGTATCACTATAGAGTGGATTTCACTTAGCGGATCAAAACTTGAGACTGCTATTACAGCTAATATAAAGTAGTAGTAGTAGTAGTAGTAGTAGTAGTAGTAGTAGTAGTAGTAGTAGTAGTAGTAGTAGTAGTAGTAGTAGTAGTAGGACGGGCAGGCTACAGCTACAACAGCACAACAAAGCTGTAGCAAAAGCATGATATCCCATTGTATCTATAGATAATTCGTATCACAATAATTGCAACAACAAAAAACTGAGGTTAAGTTAAGATTAAAATACCCAAACACTTGAATCAGTTCAAATATTCAAAGGAAGGTTTTCCTTTCCTTTGCCTTATTTATTTCTGGCGTGTGGACATTGTTATTAACCCCTTAAGTTGAACTCTTCCCGGACTTTGACATAATTGTGAACAGTAAAACTGAACTATTTCTACAAAAGTCACGACTGAAAAGCTATTACAAGATTCTCTCAATTGTTCAGCAGATCTTCCTCGGGCTTTTTCTTGAAAAAGCCGCTTTATACAAAAAGTGGTACCTTGGGAACAATCTCAGCCGCTTCAAACAAGGCCACGACCTCACGTCACGCCAATTCAGGTCACGTAAGGAAATGCCACTCTCGCGTGACATGTCTCGGTTACTTAGGTTTTAAAAAAAGAGAGGATACAAGGGCAAGCCCGTGAGGAAAAAAAAAAGACCGCACATTTTGGATTAAGAAAAAGCCAGCCACATAAATTGAAACGCTTTCGATTTAATGAATCAAGTATTTTTCTAAACGGTAAAAGATTGTGCTTTTGTTAAGTTTTGTCCTGGACTGTGCATATTAACTGACCTAAAAAAAAAGGATGATCATATCGCTTCATTAAACTCTAGGATTTCAGGGTAATTAGCCTCCCATTATAACCGAAGACGCTTTTCTTTGATTATACTTTCGCAGGTAAATCCTTTGTTAAAAAATTGAAAACCATATTTTTTTCCTGAAAACGTTAAAGAAAAGCATTTAAACTAATTTACCAAATACGTCGGCGAGAAAATGATTCTAAAATATTCTTAATAGTGGATTATGTCTTCTTCAAAAGTTCGACTTGGTTTGTATCCATTCAACTGTATTAAATGAATAGTTGAAATGAGCACCGCTTTGTTAATAATAAAGAAACTTTTTTTAATAGTAAGAGAAAACTAACCTTAAAAAATGAACCTTTAAATTTACCTTAAATGCAAAGCTAATTTTGATGACTCTTTAGACGTATGTCATTAATTGCAACTCCTTCCCGAATTGTCTTTGTAAAATATTATTTCCAAAAAACTTACTTAACAATTATTGCTTCTCCATGCCGTCAATTACGATACGGTCTCATGATCAAAATAAAGCATTTAAGATATCCGATACGGAATCAAAAAGATCTAAGAAAAGAAGTCTGGATGATACAAAAAAAGACGAAGTAGAGACTCCAAAGGACAGTAGGAAATTGACGTTCATGAAAAATTGAGTAAAGTAGATTCTGAGGCTGATAGGATAGGGACATACAGAGATTTTTACTGACAAGGTAAGAGAGGTGCTTCATCTTGTGATGGAAACGTGGCTGGAAATGATGATTTTGATAACGATAATGATAGCAACGACGACGACGATGATGATAAAGATGATGACGACGACGATAATAATAATATCGAGGAGGCTTAAGATGAGGATGATAATGATAATGATGAAAATAATGGTAAAGATTATAATGAAAATGTTTATGATAACCATATGATTATGGTTAAGATGAATATGATATTATATTTTGCATCTTCAACATCTCATTTTCTTTATAGAGATGCCACGTCTGTTTCTCGCACTCTTTGCTCACATCATCCAGACCATACATTTCTAGAACTACAGGAACGATTCATGCATATTCCAATATTTCCTATTGTTTTATAGCCAACAAGGGCTTATCAAGTTTCATTCCAAAGCCGTTCAAGGTCCGATCTTTTCAATGCTGAGTTCGATCAAATGTTGAAATAGGAGTTAATTTTCAGCTTTTTGGAGCAGAAATTCAGTCTTAACCCTCTGGGAATATTTTGTTACTTTAGAATAGATTAACCCGTAAACTTTCATTTTAATTTATTTTATAAATTTCCTTTAATACATTTTCGCCCTTTAAATCCCACTTAAGCTGAAGAGAGAGACAGGGAATGAGCCAAGCCGGTAAAATGGAGTAACTGAATTTTTTTTCAAGTTCAGTGAAATATGACAGTTCATTTTTTAATTAATTTTTTTTATTTTTATTTTTAATGTTGCAATTCACAAAACTGCCTCGACAGAGGATTTTTGTGCGGCAGGAAAAGCTCAACGTAATACTCTTTCAAAAACTAGGGACCTTAGAGTGCATGTCAGACCAAAGTAAAAGAAAGTAAAATTGACCTAACGAGTGTGACCTTTGTTCAATTGACTGCGCATACCTCAAGGGGAACTCGAAAGTGGGACTAAGGTCAAGCAAGTCTTAGTATTGGTCCGCGGCTGCAAGAAGAGTTCAAAGGTTACGACCAAAAATCAAGGGTGACTTGGCGCTAAAACTCTCCATTGTAATTTCTTTTTTTAGTTGAAAACGAAGAAGTAGAAACATACGAAAACAACAATAATGTCAATAAAATATCATTCTCTTTATTCATAATATCAAAGATTGTCAGCACAAAAGTGTATTTGTAAGAGTTGTTTTGTATTAAAAGATATATATATATTAATTCCAACTTAAATGATCAATTAGTGCTAACAAAGTTGGCGTTCTTTCACAAGCTTAAAATTTCCTATTGTAAAGGAGATCAAAGAAAACCTGTTTTAGATTTTCCTTTGAAGCAGAAAAAAATCTTTAAAAGCTTTTCATCCTCCACATTTTTATTCCGCTTTGATTCAAAATAAAGAAAAATAATTACCTTTAATTCCAACTAGAGCAGTATAAAATAAAGCATGTAGTTAGACCACGCCATTTAGATGTTAATTAGACTTCGTCAGAATATGGTACGACTTGGCATATTCAGATCTTTTATAATACAAGGAAATATAATAGTTTAGTCTGCTATATGGTGCTCAAGAATAAAAAATTGTATTAAAATTCTGATTCGTTTAACAGACATTTCAAGTCCTAATCATGATAGTCTGATGAAAGCTTACAACAAATAATGTAGCTCTGCTTGTATCATTATTCTCAAAATTAATGAAGATTAGAAGCTAGGTATTATCCGATTTCTCGTGTATATCTATGCTGAACTCAAGGGAAAGAATAAAGACGCAAAGCTAATGAGCTACGTCTGAAGAAATAAGATCAGACAATGCCATGAGGAAAATCTGATTAAAGAGCTTAGTAAAACCTTTATGGAGGACTGAAGTTATTCCACCAACTTTATTAGCGATTAAATCCTTTGTGTGGAAGCTTTTGATGATTTTCTGTTGTGAAAGGAATTGCCACTTAGGTTTTCAATATCTCATGTTGACTAGATCTAGGTAGTAAGCTAACACTTTCATTGGTCTCTCTCTCTCTCTCTCTCTCTCTCTCTCTCTCTCTCTCTCTTTCTCTCTCTTTCTCTCTTTCTCTCACTTTTTCTTAAAATTACTTTTTGTCCGCCATTTTTGTTTTTGCTCTCTCTTTTTAATTGTTTTTATTTGATACTTTGATAAATCTGGTAAAAAAAAATCTATATTTTATGAACCAATATTTAGATAAACCGAAATTATGACTTGTAATCAAAAGTGTTAATGTTGTATGAAAAAGCGGGGAAAAATGAATCAAAGACATGAAAGTTGTTAATGTAAATGATTCTAGTTGAATATAATCAGTTCTGATCTAGTCCAATCGGATACGTCGAAAAAAGAGGCAAGCATGGTTCTAGTACCAAAATTTAAGCCTCTTCGGTTAAGTACAGACGTACCAAGTTTCTCCTCTTTAAATCTTTAGCTAATCTTAAGTACATCTTAATTAATAGCAAGCGGCCATGGTTTTATTTCAGTGATTTTGTAGCTGTTTCCCCCCACTAATGCGCGGCACGCACGCTGAAGGCTAGGGCTCGGAGTGGAAGGAGAGAGGATGTAGGGGGAAGGATTTAGGGGTAGGGGGATAGGGTGAAAAAATGGGGAGGGGAAGGGGGAATTCCCTTTACTATAGGTATAGAACAGAATACAACTGGCTCCAATATCTTTAAAAAATGATGACTTTACTATCTTTTAAAAATGTACTATCTTTCAAAAAATGTCTGTTCTACTATATTTTAAATATTTTGGTTCTACTATCTTTTAAAATGTACTATCCTTTAAAAGTGTTGGCTCTACTATCTTTTGAAAATGTGGCATGATTATGCCACCAAATGCTAGAACTGTGTTTTACTCAATTATACCCGATACTCGTCTTTTTTTTTTTTTTTTAATTCAGCATCAATATTTTTTGTGAACGTTGAGATTCTATCTCTATACTACAAAATTGTGTGATCAGATTTTATTTTTACAGAAACTGCTCAAAATAATTAATCAAAACTGATGATTTGTTATCTAGATAACGAAAATTCAGGACAGACGGTTAATAATTATGAGAAGATTTTTGAAAGATAATATGTTCTAAAATTGGAAGAGGCAGATGAAAAAGACCCGATTACCAATAGGTAATTAGTTAATTGTAACCATTGGAGACTGTAAGTGATGGTATCTAAGGCAAAATGCAATGATGAAACCAAAAATAAAAATTACATTTTGTTTTGATCTTCAAAACGACAAAAACTGCTCATAAAGTCATAACGAGATTCGCGAGGACAAGCTATTGAATCACAAATAATATTGCTGGTTTTGCCTTTTTTTTTAAATTATTTTTTTAAGCAATACTTTTTTGTAACATGAAAAATGTCAGCAAAAAAACTAAATCTGAAAAAAAAATATTTGGTTTCCTTTATATGGACTTCTACTTACAAGCCTCATGTTATTGTGAAAACCTCCAGGGAGAAAGACAAACGTTATCATCAGCTTACATTACTTTGAAATTATTTTGCCTTTTCAATATGTTTTTATCCAAATCTGGCTCAGTGTTGAAAACATCCATAGAATTATTTTTTTTTTTTTTTGCTTTATTAAAATTACCTAAATGGAATGACATTTGACTTCGTAGCAAAAAAAAACTGCTCCTCTCGCCATTCACAGGAAATAAGATTAGAGGGACACATGCAGGGATGTTCCTTTGGAGATTCCGGCCAATCTTTTGAACTTTTAAAGGATCTATAATAACGATTCGAATCATATATATATATATATATATATATATATATATATATATAATATGATCCGAGAGGCCACATTCGGCTTGATAAAAATTTCTGATAAATAATTTGCACCGAATACACACACACACATACACTATGCCGCGCCATATGCAATTATATACATATGTATGTGTGTGTGTGTGTGTTGTGAGAGACAGATGATCTTTTTTTTTTTACGAGAATGAAATTCTGCTGATATTAATTTTTCTTCATAGACACATCAGAGAATCTTTTCAGTGAAATTCAGCAAAATGGCACGTTATTTCTCTCCTGTTAAACCTAAGTTCACGGCTCGTTATGTCACATAATTTTAATTTATTTTTTTCAGCCGCATATTATTTTTTTTTTTTTAATTTTGTGCAAGGTAAGTAACGTTTTGTAAGTAACGTTTTGTAAGTAACGTTTTGCGAAAATAAAGTTTTGTAGAGATTATTGTGCACTTTGAGCTTCGCTTGCTTCTTTAAAATATAAATAGTATGCTTTTTAGGTCTTTATTTCCAATTTTTTTTTCATTTTTCATCGAGTACATTTGGAAATAGCAACCACGTCATATATATAACGATAAATTTAAACTTGTAATATGTGACTTAATTTCATGCTAGATAAAAAAGCAACAAATTTATAGGCCTTTCATAAATTCTAGCACAATAAAGAAAACGAAATCCAGATCAAGAAAACATTTCTCAGTGGTATGATTTACAAGAACGCTAAGAAAGAGGAAGTTAGTTGGACAAAATGAAGCTTAATGTTTTTTCAACTCCAAAGTTACGTGATAATATAACACATATAAACATACTTGAAGAACGGCAACTTCACAGAAAACCTTTTTTTTTTTTTTTTCGTTTCTGGAGCAAGCTCCTGAGCTAAGATTGGTGCCTATGTTTCACCATTGAACAAACGTGTTGGTTGGTCGCGGTTTGTGGCCACTGCTCTCTCTCTCTCTATCTCTCCATATTTAGTGCCAAACTTTTCAAATGTCTACAAGGCTCATAGACATCAAATCATTGTGACCTTGAATGATGACATCATCATGCGCATTTTGAACATCGAGAAAAGATCCGAAACGTTTCTCAGATTCCCAAAGCTTTTATCCGTTATTAGTCTTATAAGAGTACAGCATGATTAATACTGATGTAAGCAGTCATCTGATATCAATGTGTACTTATAGTTTTTTCGTCCTCAGGGTGAAAAGTTCGAACTCATTACGAGAAATATCAAATACGCAGCGAATGAATCATTACACAATGTGTATCGATAGAGGCCGGGCAGGCGGCTTTTCGGATGAAAATGTAGCGGATGCTTATCATTTGTTAGTTTAGTGATTCAAACTGTTCGAACGATCACTTATAGCATAAACACTCAGTGCTTATTTGAGCTCCCATCTCGTTTCTTATTTGAGAAAGTTTGTTACTTTGAATGAAGAAAGAATTCCCAAATAAAAGACCATATTTTACAACTGAAAGCACTAACAAACTTTTGTACTGTCAAAGCAAGAATATTGCAGCTCTTTGTCGACATTAGTGCTAGGTGCTAAGATAAACCGATTACAGACAATTCAAAATAAAGCTATAAGGCTGTTTATATATATATATATATATAAGAGCTATCCCATTACATCAGCCTTCAAAAACACTAAATTGGTTGTCAGTGCAATCACTAATCCACTATAAAATTGCATCTATTGCTTTATAAAGCCAAAAAGACGCAGAGTTCGCTCTCTATATAAAAGATTTACTAGAGCCCTACGTTTCGACAAGGAATTTCAGATCTTCACGTTTAAACATGCTGCCAAAACCCTGGTACATTTTAAAGAACTACAGCCAACAAGCCTTGCCCTATCAAAATGCTGAGACATGGAACGGTCGTCCATCAAATGTTTGGAATAGGGATTCTTTAATATCATTCCAATCAAAAGGGAAAACCCGTTTGTTGTGAAAAGCCTCACAATCGCAACACAAGTTCTTCAGGTTTAAAATTGATCATATAAACTATGACATGTAAAGAAAGAATGACAGATGGAGGCGGAGGGAAGGGATAGAGGCTGTGTCTGAGAAGTGGAGGGGAGAGAGAAAGAGAAAGCGAAAGCCAAACCAAAACTTTCAAAGGAGTCGCAGGAGAACTACAAATTATCACATGTTTGTGCGTTATCATTTACAAATATTCATAATTGTGTTCAACATATATATCTATATATGTCTATTATGTACGCAAACAAAACTAAACATAATAAAGCTGTAATATTATTGTATCTGGTGTTTTAATGTTTCGATTCATGTCATCTTTTACATGATTACTTTTCATCATAATCCGCATGATTAAAATAATTTATAACTTTACAGTCTTAGTATACGATGTATAGTCTTTACCAGATGACTTTTTAAAGCTATCCAAATATTTTGATTTTTTTTTTTCATGATTGTGTGGAGTAAGATAAGAGTAAGTGTAGAGGGTAGTGTAGTTGTAACTGTATCTAGATACATGTTGTTAATTCCTTGTTGAATGACGAAAGTGAACCGTCGTGTTCGTGCAAAAGGGCCTAGAGTTCCGTAGAGGGAAGGGGCAATAAAAAGAAATATATTTTATAAATCTAAATTATATCATCATCATCATCATCATCATCATCATCATCATCATCATCATCATCATCATCATCATCACCATCATTATTGTTGTTATCACTGTTATTATTATTGTTTTTATTGTGTTGTGCCGCTTCGCAAAACCAAGTAATCTAAAATGTGAGTGATAGCTGTCAATGAAAACTGAAACTTTTGATCATGTTGGTGGAAGGCGAACATTGAAGTTCTGACAGCTAAATCTCAGCAGTAGATGAAATAATGGCATCAATGCGACATTTTCTTAACAAAACCCATACACACAGAAATAAAGTCCAAGATCAGTACATTACATAGTCTTATGCTTAACACAGAAGAAACAGACGCTTGTATGTGAATATAGCTCTTTTTCTTTTGACGCGAGGGTCCAAATTCATTTTCATATCACTCTAGACTCCATTTGAGCAAACACAAAGCTTTGTGGCAGCTGAATAACTTTGGATGTTTAAAACGTTTTCATTGCCAGAAATTCTTTTCTGTCTAGTTTTGTCTCAGGTTTTTGCGTGCTCTTTAACTGTTGGTTTAGATGACTGCCCTGGCAGAAGACAAACAGTATAGTTTTGTATTGTTTCTTTAGGCGGAGTTCTAACGTGCCTTGCTTTACAGCAAGGTACTCTACATATATTGATTCCTATTTAGAGGTGGCTCCTGGTGAAAATATATTTACTTCTTTTTTCAATTTCTTATGCAGAAATGAAAATCTAGGGAAGAGTTCCTGGTGAAAAATCATATATGTAATTTTGTCAAAGCCATTATTATTTCTACAGCATAATAAATAATGGGAAATAATAATACAAAGCAAAATGCTTAATTCAAATTCAACACAACCTCGCTTCTTGCAGCTTTGTTCAGTTTTAAGTTATTACCAATTGACAAGATCAAGTTCTTATGAGGTCAGGGGTTTCGTTGGCACAGTGTATAGCGAATTCGCCCTGAGATCCGCAGCGACCCTTTAGTCGCGGGTTCGACCCCCGCCACCGATGTCCTGGTCCGACAAAGGGCCTGATAGCCTGCGATCACCTCGTTGTGGACTGGCTTTATACAAAAACCAAACCCTCATGAGGTCATTTCGATGTTTTTTGTTTGTTTTGTTGTTGATACTGTTTCTTTTTTTTTTTT
>BLXT01002679.1:746412-766377 GCA_019648995.1 Plakobranchus ocellatus
CAAAAAAAAAAAAGGGGGGGGGGGGCAGAAAACATAGAGGATATGAAACCCATCTCCCGTCTTCTGACCTTCTATAAAAAATAATACTTCTGAAAAAATAATAATGAAGAGACTCGATCCCTTCATCACCTTCACAGAATCTGCCCCTGAAACCGGTGCATGGGTGGCAGTGTGGCTAGAGAACACGCTCTCACATCCACAGGGACCCTATTGGTGCGAGCACGAGCCCACCACTGATGCTCTGGCCTGACGAGTGGCCTGAAAGCCTGAGATCATCTCATCTTGATGTGGACGGGCTATACATGTACCAACACCAAACCAAAGACCACACCCCGAATCTGTATTATTGTTCAATATTATTTGCATTGAAACTGGTGTAGGCTTACACTTTTTACCCATCCAATGATTTTGTGATGCCTAACGCTTTGAAAACCTTTAGAAAAGACAACAAAAAAAGTACCCTGCTTACGTTTTTCTCTTTCAAAATCGTTATACCAAAAACCTAATTTTTAAAGTATGCAACATCAGTGTTTTATGATATGAACAAAGTTTTCTCATTTCTTTTTTTAACGAGAAAACCTTGTTCGAGCAACCAAAACAGAGATAGAGAGGGTGTGTAAAATAATTAAAATTTATTGTCTTGAAAACTTAAACTTGGAGAGAAATACTGATAAATTACTTCTCACTCACTTCGAGTAAATTCAACGTATTTGTATGAAAAATAACCCATCTCTCTTTCTTTCTCTCTCTCTCTCGCTCGCTCGCTCGCTCTCCCTCTCTCTCTCTCTTGCTCTCGCTCTCTCCCCCCCTTTCTCTCTCTCTCTCTCTCTCTCTCTCTCTCTCTCTCTCTCTCTTTCTCTTTCTTGCGCCCTCTTTTTCTCTCTCACACTCTTTTCTCTCTCTTTCTCTCTTTCATTCGCTCTCACCCCTCTCTTTCTCTTTCTTTCTCTCTTTCGCTCTCTCTTCCCCTATCTCTTTCTCTCTCGCTCTCTCTCCCCTCTTTTTATTTCTCTCTCACTCTCTTTTCTCCTCTCTTTCTTTCTCTCTTTCACTCCCCCCCCTTTCCCCTCTTTCTCTCTCTCCATTCACTCTGTCCTTATTTTTCCAGATTTCTCATTTTCTTCCCTTGTCCTTCTTCAACATTGCGAAGTTCTTTTTTTCGTCTTATCGCCTTGGTTTACGCAGGATGAAAAAAGAAAAAAAGATTTATCGCTTATCAAACATTCTGAATACTAAAAACATTAGCACATAGATCTAACGTTATTGCCTTTGATCCATGCACAATATTTATTGCCCAGTACACTTACGGCTGCAGCTTACTTACATTAATGGACACCGACTGTTACGATTACAACACGGTGGCTTCATTTACATGGACACATTAGAGATGTATTATCAACGCGGAATATACATCAGGAAAGCAATAATTTTCCTTTGCCACACTTCTCTGATTATCATAGTAGTAAATAGCATGTTATTTACATTGACATTCGAAGTATAAGCGCTGGAGCATTAGCTTATCATAAATATAGAAGCCCGGGCTTCAAAATAGATTTTTGTTGTTGTTGCTGTCTTAGTTTATGCCATGATGCAATTATTTACGGCCATGGCATTTTTTTTTCATACTAATTGGTCTTCCCTTTGCTGCGCAGAGCGTGGTCTTGGTTAACACTGTTTTGTTGTAAAATCTCTTTCAACATTTAGAGTTACAAAACCTTGATGCCATGCACACGTAACAGACATAGTCCGGAAACAATGTGTCCGTCATTATAGAAGCGGCAATGGAAACATAATTATTGCAATGCATATTGTTATTTCTCGATATGTCAACTGACGTCCTGGCTTGTCCTTTCTACAGACGTCTATATAGACAAGACTTTTTTTACGACATCTTAAGCCCTATTAATCCGCCAGAGGATAGGCCCTCGATAGTGCAGAATATGTATAGATATGGCATCCTTGACAGAGAACATTAAGTCTTATAAGCATTCATTTTCAGGCTTAGGCCCTCCTTGATGTGTATCGGTAGTAATTTTTGCATTTGTTTTTCCTGAAGATTAAGTAAACGAACACTCGGGAAAGTGGGTCCAGTCATTTTTTTTCCCAAACGCAGTGGCATGTCTTATTTTCTGGGGACCCTTGCTTCAATTTTTTTTCAAGATCTAACTTCATCAGCTGAGTATGAGGACGAGTATGCCGGTGTTACTGAACTCTCTCTCTCTCTCTCTTTCTCTCTCTCTCTCTCTCTCTCTCTCTCTCTCTCTCTCTCTCTTTCTCTATATCTATCTATCTCTATCTCTGTCTCTCTCTCAATCTCTCTCTCTCACTCTCTCTCACCCTCTCACTCTTTCTCTCTTTCTTTACAAAATAAAATAATGTCGGACTCTATTTATCCGAGCGTTCGGAAAAATAAGGCTGGCCGTAAGTAGATCTATATAAATTTACAGGGTTTGCACTGAAAGCTTCGTTCATTCAAGTCATTGTTCTTTTTCTTCGTTTCACAGATGAGAGTGAATGCCTGTAATAATTATGATGTAAATTAAAGGACATAGAAAGCATAATCAATGAATCCCCTGACATAAGGTTTCTAAACAAACTCATTTCTCTTTATTATTTTTTGACATTGATGATGTGAGCTCTACGATTGTATCAGTTGTCTAGTTATAGACCTAGAGCTGTCATAGATGGCTTGTCTAGGATGCTTGGCGCTTCACAGATATCAAGGCTTTGTCATATTATTAATCTCCGTTTTGAAATGAAGTTGAGGAATCCCTCTGGTGCAAGGTAATTGGGTTTATACTGAAGAAATTTTATCTGAATTTATACACATCAATCTTATCCAAATGAATAACAACTGACAGCATAAAATGATCACTTAATCGTCAAAAGAGTCGTAATGCATTTGTCTTTCCCTTGTTCCTTCTGCCCATTTTTTCCCAGCCGCACACTATTTGAAGTAATGCATGTACGAGTGCTTATGTAGGCCTTCGTTTTGTATGCAATGCTATGACGTTCCATCACTTTCATCTCCTGTCTAAATCCTAACCAGATAAATGCGGGGATTTGTTTAGTCGAGGTTTAATAATTTATTCCTTTTATCACAATATGTACTTCTTAAAAACATGTAGTTTCTAAAAAAAAAAAAAAAAGCTTTGAGTGCCTAGACCTACAAGTATGGAATAAAATACATGATTGCTGGAAATAAGCCTAAAGGGATTATAATGTTTATCATAATAATTATGTTACAAAAAGGATGTTGTTGTCGATAACTAAAGTAGAGGCACGAAGCAGAGAGAGAGAGAGAGAGAGAGAGAGAGAGAGAGAGAGAGAGATCGGCAGAAAGACAGACAGACAGACAGACAGTCAGACAAACATATAGAAAGAGAGACAACAAACAAAGAGATAGAGGAGAGAGAGAAGGACAAAGAGAGGGCAGACAGAGAGAGAAAGAGAGAGGGAGAGAGAGAGAGAGAGAGAGAGAGAGAGAGATAGGCTGATAGACAGACAGGCAGACGGACAGACAGACAGTCAGAGTACAGTTGCTCCTGTATGCTATTAAACATTATGTGCACTGCTGCAGCAAGGGCACCCTGCATTGCGGCAGCAGGGGCAGATTCGACATTGTTTGCACTGCGGCAGGAGGGGCAGATTGAACACTGTGTGCAGTGTGAGAGCAAAAGCGAATTGGGCATTGCGTGCACAGCGGCAGAAGATGCAGACTTGACATTGTGTGCACTGAGGCAGCAGGAGGCAGACCCAGCAGCAGATAGAGACTGGACATAGCGTGCACTGCGGCAGCAGGTGTACATGAAGTAGGCTGGACATTCTGGGAGCTGGCAGTAGGCGGGCTGGATGCACTGGCAGTGCTAGGCGAGGCGTTATGGGTATTGTGGTGGCAGGAGTTAAAACTGGGTGTGGTGGATAGGCTTATTAATTTTGCTGGACATTCAGTCACAGTGAATACTGTAGTGATAGTGACAAAAGCATTCCATACAATCCTTCTAGGTTTGTTCTGTCTTCATAATCCAATCGATAAAACTAGGAAAAGTATAGGGGAGTAACGTGTCCCTACCTAATCTTTGGCTTTACCCTAAACCACTTTCTCTCTCTCTCTCTCTCTCTCTCTCTCTCTCTCTCTCTCTCTCTCTCTCTCTCTCTCTCTATCTATCTATCTATCTATCTATCTATCTATCTATCTATCTATCTATCTACCTCTCTGCTTTTCAGACACTTTAGATGCCATGATATTATTTACTATGCACAAAGTCAGGATAAAACCATTGGATGTAAAGTTTGGAGCGTGGAAAAGGCATATGCTGTTGGGAAAATATAATATGTAACATGTATTGGCAAGACAACTTTTAATCATTTGGTTATTAGTGAATGTGGTCGATATCATATGTATGTAACTTACTTTTTAATCTGCTCTGAAATACTGGTACGAGCTGTTGATAATGAATGATAGTAAATACGCCAGAAACTGTTATTTACAATCTCGCAACTTAGACAGAAGTGAAAAGAATAATTGGGTATCAGAAATCAGAAAACTTGTATGTTCCCTAGGTTTCGATGTCGCGTGGTATTCCTAACTTATAGACAATAAAACTGTTTTCTTCTCCAAAGTAAAGATGAGATTGCTAGATATAAGCTGCCGAGAAATGAGGTGTACTATTTCACACTTTCTACCAGAATGTTTCACCTACATGTATTATAGTCAACATTTTAAATTGTTCACTTCAGATTCGTAACCAGCGGCCTCAAATTTGTTTAAAAAATATCAAACACTTGTATATAAATTTCTTTTTATTATTATTATTTTTTTTAATGCCACTCATGACAGCTCTGTTCTCTGTTTTAGTTGATGTTCTTGTTTCTTTGTTGATTTCTTTTTTCCTTCGCTTGAAACTTCTTTTTTCCTCTCTCTTAAAATTAAAATAAGGTGCTTGGTGGTGCAAGTAGTATGACTTGAGCCCTGACAGATCTCTGGATTTTTGCTTTCAACGCGTTTGACGCTCTGAACCTTTCAGTTTTTTTTTTCTTATTTTATTTTGTGCTAAGGAAAAAACGCATTTTAAAAATGTTTTTTTATATTATTTACACTAAACTCTGCTGTTATATATTTATGCATATTATGTTGATGTTTGGGCCATGGACCATTTAAATCAATAAAAATAAAATCAAAACCTTAGTTGCTCAGCATGTCCTACAAATGCATGATTGTCGATTTTAGGAAGTTATGACTTTCCGAAGGAATCTGTATGAGTTCAATATGTTCCACACTCTTCATGCAACTGTTAAACATGGATTCCTTCACACTCCACCCATTCCAGCGATTGTGCGCGCCAAAGATATGATCAAAGCATAGCCTAAATCCAAAATTGTCTACCTAGGATTCTTTAAAAACTTGTTTTTATCTTGATAAGCCTAATCCGGCAGGTAAAAGGACATTTATTGCTACATGTTTCGCTTTCGTTGATCGGAGTTTTGTACATATTTTGTTTTAAAATTGTACCGGATACCCTGCACCCAACTCATCATCTGCTTTTAGCAGGTCTTCTATGCTTCTATTACAAACAGGGGATTTGTGCGCCTTTACTTCATTGATGCTCTCTTCGTGTGCATGTTATGTGTTGTTTCTTATTTGAAACTTGTCTTCTATAGTTTTCAGCTTGTAGCATTCTTGCGAATAGCTTGCACTTCAGAGCAGTACAGGGCCGGATTCAGGGGGAGGAGGGGGGAAAGCCCCCTTGCAAAAGTTGTGTACTGTGGGTGTTGATTATGTGCTATTTTAGTGCCAGGAGAGGCTACATTTTCACTCTCAAATTGCAAAAATTCGTCAGCTTCAGGGGGTCTTTCTACTTCTGGATTTATTACAGTTTCCTCATGAATAGTGAGGGAAAAAAACAGAATTGCAATAAAAACAAACCACGAAAAAGCTTCAACGTAGCCGATGCATGTCAGTTATGCTTTACTGCCGACTACGGCTACAAGCAAGGCACTCATCAGTGTGATGATGATGATGATGATGATGATGATAACATTCTAGCAGTCTACAAAGCTTTTCAAGTTTAGGAATCGGAAAAAGATAGAAATCACGAAACGTAAACAATCTCGTGGCACAAACCAAAAAATTCTAGATCTAGATCAAGATCTATAGAGTCTTTAAAATTATATAACTATAAGGTTTAGATCTAATCTAGGTAAGAAATCTAGGCCTACTAGATCTAGTTTAATTAAAAAATGTAAAAAAAAAACACTTATAAACTACAACGAAAGCATCAACACAAACAAAGGTGAGGCGGCTGTGAAAGTGAAAGTAAAAAATTAGATGGTATTCAGACTAGATTCTAAATCTAGTCAGAAAGAACAATAGACCTTAGATCTCTAAGAGATTAGATCTCTTGAATATCTGGTGTTAGTAGTGGACCTAGATGTATATATTCTCGATACATGTATCATTGTAGGCCTGTTATCCGTTGGCGATTTAAACTTGTGGCATTGTATTCTATAGATGTAAGAAACTATCAGAAAATAGTTCAACATGAGCTGAAAATTTGGATCTAGGCCTACTGACAGTGACTTGCTAACATTTGGATTCACCATGTAATAAACTATCAGAAAAATGGTCATATCAGTGGAAATTCTCTGCAAAAGTATCGAAAAGTGTTGCCTTAACCCTCAGTTTTTTTCTGAACTGAGTCATTGTACACAAATGTAGGCCTACATGTTTTCAGTCATATGGCATGGTCTAGAACTAGATTTTTTCACCTTTAGTAAAGAGAATAGGCCTACAGTGATTGTTTGTTTGCAAGGCTAATTGTAAGAAAAATCTTCTAAATGAAGCTTTTAAACATGGATTCCTCCAAATAATGAATTCATCAAACTACTCTGTTTTGTCAACTTCTTTGTAACCTTTTTGTCAAAATCATTGGCTCAATTGGATTATTTGCTATTTAGTTATGCCAAAAACAATCAGTTGTTAATAAGAAATTTAGCAGCTCACTATTAAAATCACACATGTTGCTCCACCTGTATGGCTTACAATGTCACAATCTTTTCATATGACAGACACAGAGACAATGTGTATCAGTTACAATAGCTGTCTACAGTCAATTGCTAACCATGCCTGTCTACCCCACCTCCTACCACAAGTGCATACCCAATTCCTCAGTCATCACCAGATCTATGAACAAACAAACTTGCGCTTGCCTCATGACAGGAAATAGTGCCTGCTTGCCCCTCCCATACTCTCTCCAGAAAGGAAGGTCTAGTAGTACTAGATCTAGATAAGTAGGGAGTGTAATGACTATCACCAATAGACGGGTCTAACACCAAAGCAAACTTTATATAATATGCTATCCTCCTCTACCGCACTCAGTTTTTTTTACCACAAGCCCCAAATCTGAGTGATAGACAATTAAAAACCAAAAAAACCTGCGGGCTAAGGGGGATAAGAGTCAGACTGAAACCAGCTCTCTTTCTTTTATTTTAAAATTGAAACAATTCGATTATAAAGCATTGGCCAGCACGAATACCTATAGGTGGACATGGCAACTCGCATACAATACAAACAGCACAGGTTTGTGTCGCTACAGCCATGAATTTGCTACCTCACAATCTCTGCTCTTATGAAGGTTATCTATGAGGTCTACACACCCACAGAGCTATTCAAAGGCATTCACCTTAATGAAAAGAAGTTCATAATTATTTTCACTCCTCTCTGAACTTTTCTGTAAAAAAAGAGGAGAATAGTGACATGATTCCATTTTTACTATGATTAGGGTGAGTAACTGCAGTTAAAATATCATTTTTATTTTGTGAATCCTCTCAGTCTCAGTAATTCAAACAGGTTATTGTCAAACTCATCATTTTTCCCCATTGATTTCATAAAATCTAGGCTCACTGCATCTGTGAAAGCAATATTTTTCAGTGATTCTGGATTTCAGTTAGTGTACTGTTCTCAGATGTTGAGACCCACTCCTTTAGTTGTGGCGACTTTTTAATGGAAGGGTTATCTCCTGTTTGAAAAGAGTTAATTTATTTGATAAAAATTTATAAGTTACCTAGATCTGAATGGGTGCACAATGCTCAACTAGATTGAGATATAAATGGTACTTGGCAGATTCAAAGCAATTTCAGTTTTCTCTTGACCAGTATGGAATCTGAAGTTTAGATTCTGAATATAATTGTTAGGCAAATTTGTGACCAACCCTTTTTTTTTTCATCAAAAAGCATCCATGTTTTTGGGGTTTTTTTTTAAAGAATTGTTATTATAAATATAAGTTTTCTTTTTTCATTCTCATTTTCAGATTTTAGGTTTTCACTATCTTAAAGACCTGAAGACTTGAGGTTAACAGAGATCTTACTCTAGAATGGTAGGTATAATTATGTAATAGAGTCCATTACAACTCTGGCTACAATATGGCTATGACAACAGCCATGGAAAGGAGGCTTAACAGGCATGCGCCTGCTGCACTCATAGGAGGTGTCTTCTTTACTATCAGCATCCTCTTCTACTTGACCATGTGCAACATGCCATGTGAGGATAGGACATACGGCCTAGATGCTGACGTTTGGCGCAGGTCTAAAAACAAGGCTTTTTGGAGTGATAATCTCTTGTCACCATCCAGAGACCTCCAAGCTAAGCTTGTGATTCTTATCATATCTGCTCCTGGCAACATCCATGAGAGAGACACAATCAGAGACACGTGGCTGAAGGATATTGACCACAAGGCTGTTCTTTTTCGGTTTGTTATTGGCACTTCATCACTTGACTCACAAGGGAAAGATAAGATTGACAGGGAGGCATTAGTCCACAAAGATCTTCTTGCATTAGCTACTATAGCTGACTCATACCAACAACTCACCCTGAAAGTTCTGGAAGCTTTTAAGTGGTTGGACAGTAATGTTGACTTTCAGTATGTTCTGAAAGTGGATGATGATAGTTATGTGCGTGTTTCAAACATTTTGTCTGAGTTAAGCCACAAGCCAAAGGACCATCTTTACTGGGGATTTTTCGATGGCAGGGCCAACGTCAAGACTCAAGGCCAGTGGAAAGAAACAAAGTGGATTTTATGTGACACTTACTTGCCCTATGCACGAGGTGGAGGCTACGTTATCTCAAGCGATCTTGTTCACTTCATAGCTCACAATCACCAGTTGCTAGAGATTTACTTGAGCGAGGATGTCTCTGTCGGCACTTGGCTTGCTCCGCTCAAAATCAATCGCCATCATGACCAAAGATTTGACACAGAATATATTTCTAGGGGTTGTTCAAATTCATATCTCATCACACATAAACAGTCTGTGTTAAAACTACGTGAACTGCACAATAACTTGTTGACTAAGGGGAGCCTTTGTAAAACAGAATTCGTAGAAAGAGCATCCTATGAATACAATTGGAATTTCCCTCCCTCTAAGTGCTGTTCCCGACCTGCAATGAAGAAAGGTCTTGTAGGAAAAGCTAAACGTGAGTCAGGATTGTGATGAACAGAATTTAAAAATTTATATTTTGTGATTTATTTAGAAACCACACTTATAAGGAGTGAAAAAAAAATAATTAGTTTTTTTTTATTTAAAGGAAACATTTAGAGTCATTATTTTTTTTTTTTTTTGCCCTGGAATTGTGGAAATTGTTTAATTTGAGTATAAATCATTTCAAGTTTAAGGATCAACTAGATTCTAACCAAATGTTGCGAATAGTAAACTCAGTGTAAGGCATTGTCATGTGATGAACAGTCACTCTTTAAAAATGGATTGCATTGAACCTTTTAGCCATGCAGATTCAGGTGGTTTCAAGTTACAGTTCTGCTTGCTTGAAGATTAAAACTGTGCTTGCATTGAATTTGGCCAGTATGTTCATCCAAAAATATGCTAATTTTGCTCAAGTCTCTACCATACAGAATAATAATATTTTCAACATTTTCTAACCATTCCCCTGATTTTAAGAGAATATTTTGATCTCATTGGAGCATAAAAGTTTAGGAAAGTATAAAAATCTATTTTTTGGGAATCTTAAAGTGATGTTAAAAAGTTTTTGTTTTATCTGAAAATATTTTCAAAAATGCTCCTGTAATAAAATGAATGAGTCACCCCGCTTGTATTATTCTTCAACACAGTGAACAAATCTGTTTTAGGCTTTGAGTCGATTCAAATTTCCTATGTCCAATTGCAAGTAGGTCAAACAATAAATTACAAACTATTCTAAGTCTTTCCTAACCAGAGGTGGGGGTTAAATAGTGTACTTTAGTCTCTAAATATTTCAAACTGGCATAAAACAATTTCAAAATTTTGGTGACACCTACTTTGTGCTTTGTATCACACAATCAGTAGAAGCTGCTAAGTTGAACAATAGATTATTAGCAAAATCATCAGGTGTTGTCAATAGTTTGACAACACCTACCGTGTCTTTTCCACATGCCATGATATTATACAATATCTGCCTATGGTTTGAGGAAGTTCTGTTTTAACGTATTTTTTGTGTTACTATAAATATTCTTTTTTCTTTTTTTTGTTTTGTTTTTGTTTTTATTGTTGTTTTTTTTTTCTCTTTTTTTTTTTTNTTTTTTTTTTTTGGCCTATTTGCAACAAAATCTTGCTTTTATATGCATTTTTGATATCACTAATAATATCTCGTTTGCTCTATATCCAGATATAAAATCACTTCAAATAATCTGTTATGTTGGATATCAGACACAGAATATATACTTGTTTTTGCCGTAAAAAATCTGGAAGCCTTGATGGACCATGAGGCCACTGCATTAAGGGTCTCCATATTGTCTAGTGAATGTGGGCAAGAGTTTTTGCGGTGGGGAATCTTTTTCCAATCCATTCCAAAATTGTGTCCATCTGTCTGTTTCTTCGCCTGCTGCCTTCTTTAATTCTTTCCTGGACTGTGCAATACATTTTTTTTAAACAGTCTGTCACTCTGCCCATACTATTTGAACTTTACTGTGCTCGACAGATCTTCATGATGGTTCACTACGTATGGTTGGTGATAGTGCTTCACATTCATTGAGTATTATTTATTCGGTCCAAGAACCATATTTTCATAACCTTCTATATGTATAATTTCCCGTTTCTGTCGACATAATTTTTCTCTCTGTGGTTCTATTGTTCTACAATCAATGTCCATTATGTTTCATAGAAAGAGATGAACTTGCCCAAATATCATTTACTCAGATTTCTGCTAGGGCAGATCACAGATTTGGCAAAGTTAGCCAGGCATTTGAATGCATAAATCACTCACACATTCCTAGATAGAATCAGAAAAGCAACTTTGAAATTTACCTCTCAGTCACTTTATTAATGAATTTTTTTTTTTTTAATCTTACACTTCAATGGAACGTAACAGATGTGGAGATTGTTATCTTGAAAATATAGTTTGAAGGATCACAAATTTTTATTTAGATTCCTTGCACTTGTCACATTAGTTTTTGACTTAAAGCATTTTTTTATGACGAAATATTTTTCTTGAATTTCTCAAATTTTATTCAGTGTAACATTTTTATTTCAAATTCATATCAGTCTTATATTGTTTTATATTTTATTTTTACTTTAGTATTATTTTAATGTTATCGTGATATTATTTCGATTTATTTCAAGCACCTGAGTAGAATAACAAATGAAAATGAAAAGGGCATCAGCATTTTATACCTTCATCAGTGATGTTGACATGAAGACTTGCAGCAGACCAATCAATAGTTGTCTAACGCAAATGTAGTAAGTATGTAATTCACTCCTACTGCTCTAGATACATTATCAATCAATCAAAGATATGATTATTCTTTCCAAAATCAGTATGTGCTTCAGAATATTATCAATTGCCAAAGAAAACCAGAGCCAAGCAATGATTTAACAAATCTTCACCTTATCACGCTGGAGAAATTACAGAGAGATCATGTTAGCATAAAGTCATCGGAGGGTAAATGTTTCGGACTTGATGTTCTGTTAAATCAATAGTTACAGGGCATATTAAATTTATTAATATTACTGTAATTTACTGCTTTTGAGTTAATGTGTACATTGTCAGACAAGTAGGGTGTGCAGAAATCAAATTTGCTTTCCTGTCACCCAATTTTCATACAATGCACATTACAGGCATGGGAATTGTCCGCGAAAGGCGGGTTCCCTTGGAAAATAAAAAAAAAAATATTCCACGCAGAAATTTTTAATTTGTCCATGGAAAAAATGTTCAGGGAGGAAAATTAAAAGTGAAAAGTGAACTTTTAAACATTTTATACAACAATAAATTCTACACAGTTTATACCTTAGACAGGTTACCTTAGACTGGCTAGCTGCCAGGTGAGGCTTCCAAAATACTTTGAAAAGTTGTAAAGAATTGTTTTCAGGTGTGGGGGCTTTGTCCCCTGGGCTCCCTCAGTGGGAAATCGCCCCTCTACCCCACTGGAGTCCAGGCCTAGGCAGCCCCTGGACTCCAGCCTGGTTCCAGTGTTTTTTCACATAAGCCATTCCCATGCCTGATATTAGAGTGTTAATGTTGAGCTTTACTGAACGAGAAAGTCTTCCCGCTAAAGTTTCCATGGTGTTAGATCATTACAAGATGCATCAACTGGGTCTAGCATGAGAAGCTTCTCTTCCTTTGGAAATTAAATGGGAGCACTGGACAGAGGCTCTGCAAAAGTTTGGCGAAAAACTTAGAAGATGTACCAGTAACACAAATTGAAGAGATGTTTGCCTTTGAGATTTGAATAAGGTTCATTGACATTGTGGGACAGTGTCTCGTCTACATTCACAGTATCCTTAGTCACAAATGTTACATGTAGGCCTTGTGTATTTTATTTTTGATGAGTACCTGCAACTTCAAATACATTAGGTACTGACACTATAAATGCTCTTTTTATGTTAGAAATGTCATATGGCGTAATTTATGGAACTCGAGTAATAAGCCTTATATTTTATACCATGATATCATTGTGATTAAAAATGAGATTTCGATTTGCTTTGTCAGTCTTAGAGACATCTTTTATATTACTTACTAGAGAAAACTAATATCCAGTGTATTTTTATTTTTTCATGATTTTTTTGTTATCAGAACCTTTCACACTGGCATTATTGCATTAAGGCAGGAAATCTTTCAACCTAGAAATAATAATTCTAGATGATTGACTTCCATAATAGGACCACAACTCATATTTTCCACTGAACTATACATTCTCCTGTAAAGTATTGTAAATTATATTGCTAAAAAATAAATATGCCCAAGTCTATTTTTTGTTGTTGTTGTTGTTTGTGTGTTATGTCTTATTTTATGTTTCCAACACTTTTGACTCGTCTTAGTTTGTTTTATGCAAAGTAAGTTTTGCATTAATTGCATAATGTTATTGAAATGTTACTGTCAAAATAATATGAATTTCCAACACTTTACCTACACCATTTTAAGTATTATTATATAGTCTTGTAAAGAATGGTAATAATATTTATGGCAAGCGTATCAACTCTCTGAAGTCCTGATTCACAACGAAGGCACTCCAGATGTTTGATGCGCCATCGATATGTAATCTATTACCAGTAATTCTTTTCATTCAGTTGGGGTTCATTTTTTTTTCTTTTTAATTTGGGTTATTGTGATAATGGTTGTTTCATTGCAAATTTTTTTTAACGTTCGACCAAAACCTGTTTTGTTTACTTCTTTTTTTTTTTAAATGTTTATTTTAACAGTGGCAATGTTGTTTAGCCGTGTAGATGCAAGTTGGCATTTGTTTCGTTCAAATTTATTTCTCAGTTGTCTTGATACTAGTTCAAATGAAGCATGGAACACTTCTGAGAAAAAAAAAAAGATCCAATTCTTTCTTTCTTCTTTGAAGCGCTTTTTTTTTTTCTTAAAAAAGCTCAAAATTCTATATCTGAGCTCAGAATGATCACATGCAGTTTTTACACTTGCAAAGCTCACCGTAAAAAGTTTTAGGCAGCTTCAATGGTTTGAAATGTTTAAAAAAGTACAACTTTAGGCTCAAGTAAACCGATTTAGAGACATTTATTTAATAACTTGTTTATCCATTACCCATGTATCCTTTGGATGTTGGTAATTATATTGCTTTTAGTACTTTCTGAGTTGTGATCTTGACTTTCTAAATTTATACATCATGTATCTTTATGTGAAAATGGAACCAAAAAAAAAAACCCCAGAAATTTTTCACACATGTACTTTTTGTAGCATTATGATAGTGCCTGTTTAAATGTGTTAATTGATACATATGAAGTCGTGAATGTAAAATATGGTGCAATGATCTGCCTTGAAATTGGAGTCATATGTCTGTGAGAATATATTTCTATTTGCTGTGTGTGGTAAGCATAAAAAAAGGCTATTATTGTTGTATATTTTAATTGAAAGCATCACAAGAGAGGTACAAAAACTGATTGATGCATGACATTGCTCAATAACTTTAATTTTTTGTTTTAAAATTTGCTTTGTTGGATTGTGTCATATTTCCATTTCAATTGGTTTTGAGCACATATAATTCTTTTTTTTTTTTAATGTTTTGTAAAAGGATTATCTCGTGGATATCAACTATTTTCAATATTAGAATTTTAGACAGTCACTAGCCAGTCTCAGACAGATCCTAACTTTTGATTTGCATTATCTATTTTAGTACTTTGCACTTTTTGAATCACCTAAAGCACACATTTCTGTTATTATGCATTGAGCAAGACCTGTCTCAGAGCAACAAGGAAGGAAAGGCAGAGTATTTTATACTTCTGTTCCTGACAATTGCATATTTTTTGTTGTCATCGTACAAAGATAATCCTCACTTGTTCCTCGAGTGCCTAATAATATTGTCACCAGCTGCCAGCTCTACGGTGTCTTCGGCAACTTGAAATCATAGAGCAATGAATACAAATTTAATGAGAGTACGCAAAATAGCACATCTGCTAAAATACATCTTTTTATCGTATTTTATAGTGAATTGTTTATCATGTATGAACCTGTCTCAGTAGGTGGTCATTACAGAGGGGTCAGTTAAAACACTAAAAAAATTTAACTTGTAATGAGGTTTTTTCCAATTCTTTTAAATTATTTTATGAAATAGGACTTAACTTACAGACATACTTAAGAAAGCAGAGGGGATATAGTGACAGACTTCATAAAATGTGAAAACATAACAATGCCTTGTCTTAAGGTGCCAAAGCATAACTCAAAATAGGGCATGCATGAGCTATCAACTGTATTTCTTCTGTAAATGTTCGATAACTTATTGCCCAAAATTAGTGTTTGGGACCTACTTATGAAACATTGCATTGAGTACCAGTACCAACTTGTCAAGATGTCTGAAGATTGAGGTAGCTGTTTTAAATTGACAGCGGTTTCGGTTTTACACGAGCAACATTATAGAAATTTTGTGGAAGTTCTATAATTTAATGTAAATACACTAGCATTAAATTTCAGATTGGCATTACATGCCAATTAGGAGCTACCCACCCCTAGATACGAGCTCATTTTTTTTTATCCCGAATTTTGACGTTATGATAATACAGATTTTAGATGTCTGTTTTTGTTGTCTGGTTGTTTTGCGTTACTGGACTGATTTTAGTGGAATTTGGTACATGCACTTGTGTTTATTGACATTGTGATCGGAGAGAGTTGCATGGGGTGAAAACATTGAGACTGACGACTGCAAACATGTAACTAGCATTTCAAATATTTGAGCTGTAGAGTTGGGATTATTGTTCATTAAATTTGTCATAAGAACATAATCTAAAGTTTTTAAGTAAAATTACTTTTCATTACTTATATTGCGTCATGACAACGGGTTATTGCATTATGGGCATAATATTGCTTCCTGAATGGTAATTTATCTATTTTGTTATTGAAAGTGTGCATGTTTTTAATCCTTTATTGATTACTAAACCATTTGATTATTAACAGATGACATACTTTATGAATATTTTCTAAACTATTTCATTATTAAGATTGCATGATTGCATGTTATTTCTGTTATCAGTGCTTTGAGAATGGTTGTTAACTATATCATTATTAAAAAAATGCCAATTATAAGTGCCTTGTGAATTGTTACTAAACTCTTTTGTATTGAAATATTATGTGTTATGAGTATTTTGTGAATGGTCCTAACTTAGCTATTTTTTAGCAAAACATTAATTTGTCTCCTGCCTGCCTTGGGGTATCCCAGTCTTGGGTGCCGAGATTATGTGATGAATTGGACTGTTAGAGTCATACACTATCAAAGACCGAGAACGCTGTGGAGGCAGCCAGCTTGTGTAGGGGCAGAACAGCCAGAAAGGCATGGCCAATCAAATTAAAGTAACCTCTGAAATTTACATTAATCTGCTGGAAGAAAAACTCTTTGCCAGACTGCAGACAACTATACCCTGAAAATAACTACATTTTTTTAACAAGATGCGGCAACATTCCATTCTTGAGTGAATGATTACAATGTATTCTGAAGATATGATTGTCTGAAATAACTAAGCAGCCTGCTTAGTTTTTTCAGACAATCATATCCTCAGAATAACATTCGAGGTAGGGCACAAGTGCTTCCTATTAGTGGACAAAGTACAATGTAACAGTTACCCAAACACAAGGACCATCTTTCATAATTCACAATTTTATCAAGCGTTAGACGAACAAATCGACTTTAAAAGGGGCCAAAATATGTTTAGTCCCATTGCTTCAATATCCCGCTTACGCAATCTAGATTCTGTTTCTGCGACCAGATTTTTGCGGCCTGGTTAATGGAAACCCTATTGTGATCTTGTCTGTGGTAATACACCTCTCACAGAACTCACAAGTTAATGTATTAAATTACACTACGCTAAATGCTGCCACGGCGATTGATACTATCTACTACACACGTAGCGTTATCTAAAAACAACCACAGTACATCTGCTGTCTGTGACTCTCAAAAGATTTTAAACAAAATGAAACGACTAGCATTTCTCTATGCATTTGTAATTCTACAACGCTGCAACAGTTTGTTGCCTTGTTTTTACACTCCCCTCCACAGGTTGCAAACAATGGTATAAACAGCAAAATTGTTATTAATAGTAGAATAAGTCTTCACCCCTAACAGCGCAAACCTTAGGATTAAGTGGCTCACTGGCTTAGATCAAAAGCAAGTAAAAGTCTGTAATTTGGATTTTTTTTAGAGAATTCTCGCCAAATTTCGAGTAAAGATTCATGGAAAATGCATCTCCACAATTAGGAGAATCTGATGCTTTTTTAAAAGGCCCGTCTGTACAATAACCCCTGTCGTAGGAGAAGAACAAAACGTGTTTAGTCATAAATATAATCTTCAATTTAATAAGCTTAAAAGTTGATGCTGCTTTAAATAAAACTGATACATGTATCTGTTTTCACTGCATTGAAGTTATCGTTTCAAATCTTATTGCACAGTTATATTCATATGTGGTAGCCTCTCATGCTCATATTTCCAAAGCATACTTAAAGAATTGCCCTACCGTGCCTTAAATGCATGCAGGTTTCGAAAGTCAAACTTTCATTCATAAAGTTTTTGTTGTTTTTTTTTTTCAACTTTAAAACCTGACCCGAACTGCAGTATCACTCTGTAGCTAAAGATCCTACCTGTAAAAGCGAGACTCAAGTTCAAAACATTGCTTGGTTGCAGCGAAAAAAAAATTTTTTTTTTAATAAAATAATTGTATGAAAAAAAAAGGTGTTGTTGTTGTTTTTACAACGACATATTTTATCACCTCGTAAGTCAATCTTGACGTTTACTTAAAGTTACATCATTTTGTTTCATCGAGACCAAGCACAAGTTAAAAATTCTTATACTTTCGGTAAGCTTTATTTGTGGAACATATGTGGTTGTATAATAAACTACATTGTCATTCACATGACTATTAGAGGCCAGCTCGACTTTTGGCTAACAAGGCTTATTATTTCATACATTAATGTATAACTATTGATAAAAGTACCCTCGAAATACACCCTCTATCTACCTTTGCATTGGTATGGTAAAAAAAAATTGAAGGGCTAGGTTAATTGGATAAGAAATACGGTGTACTTCATGATTATCAAACAATGTTTGCAGGAGAGCAACTATTACCTTTAACCTTTAACCTACGTCGTGTGCCGAAAATAGCACAGTGATTTCAAATTTATTTCCAACAAGCTCACTCTAGATACCGAGGCTCTCACTTTCTCAAAATGTTTCAATCGACCTTTTTTACAAACAAATTGACTCTTTAATCAGTTGTAAGAGACATAGAAATTCAAATATTTTCCCCAAAAAATTAATTTGTAAAGCTTTACTTCTCCCCGTGCATTGAGAGCCGAAAACGGCACAGAGTTGACACAGAAGGAATGGCGGTCTAGCTACCGATTTTATCTTTTATTCTTTATCTGTGGTATTGCTAGATCAAACCTAAGCCCATTCGACAAGCCTGCAAGCGAATTGCAAAGACTCCTGCAAGTTAATTTGTTAAGAAGGCCCTGCGTGGATTCTATCAATGGATAATCTGTGTGTTCGTATATTGTTCATGGTCCTTCTACGTCCATTGAATTTTTAGTCGTATTCACTGTAGACCTAATGTGAGAACCTACTCTTTTTCCTTTGCTGATAATTCATAACTGAAAGCTTATACTTACATATCTGCTATGGACCGGACCATCCACTGATCACTTGTTTGTACCGAGCGCATTCGTCAGTAAGATAGCGGTATCATTTTTATTGTCAATTTTCTTCCCCATCATCACCAACACCTTCATCATCATCACCTTCAACATCACTATCATCTCCATCCCCATCATCATCACCTACACCATCATCATCATCATCTCCATCACCAGCTTCAACATTATCATCTCCATCCCCATCATCATCACCGCCACCTACGTCACCATCATCATCATCTTCACCATTATCATCATCTCAACCAACAACAACATCATCGTCTACAAATGCCCATCGAACTCGAAGGCGATCCATTTCCACTATTTTCAGCGCTTGCTTTGCGGGCGAAGCTTTGAGAAATGGCCTTAGCCATAGTAAAATAATGCGTTACTGCCCGTCAATCAGCTTTTTACTAGAGACAAATTTGAGGGTCGAAAATGGCTCACGATGTACAGTGTATAGTAATACTATAGCGAAGTGAGGTGAGGGCTAAAACTTGGTGAAACGCCTTTTCTCAAAATTATTTGGGACATGCGATTCTTTTAATCCATAGGGCATTTCAAAGAATGTTTATGCATCTTTTACTATTTAGTACTTCAGGGACAACCGTATATCACCGTATTATCAGCGATGTCGGCATGTATCCATCTTTAAGGAGTATTACTATTAGCATGTATATTAATAATTATATCTATAGTGAGTCGAATTAAAACCATGACGGCTGATCAGAGCCACCTTTTAGTATATGTATAAAGAAAGCAGTCATATATATATATATATATATATATATATATATATATATAATTTTGAGGATTGCTAAAAATTGAGAGATTTTTCAATAAAATAAAATACTAACATCCTAGAAAATTATCAACGTCCATGTATGTTTTCAGTTTTCATCATTGTAAAGCTACGCTACTTTGAATGTATTAATACCAATAGAAGACTGTATCATTGCTTTACAATGTTCAAATTGCCATCCGGCACTCCTTTGGGTGTTCCGTTAGACCGAGATTGAGAAATGAGATTCCAGTCGATAGCAAATATTTTGTGTGTGTGTGTGTATGTCTCTTGATTGTAGTGTGCTTCATTGTTGTTACAAAAACATGGACCCCCTGGAGAAAAAAAAATTGTTCAAACTGTCAAACCTAGCATTTTCTTGCAAGAAGCTCGGCATATGCATTGCTCCGATTGAACTTTTGGAAAAAATTCATTTTTAGATCTTGGTGGAGAACTTTTTTTCCCTTCTAATTCACGATATGTATGTGCACTTTAAAAAAAAAAAGTCCTAGGTATAATGTGTGTATGGTTATCAAGCCGACATCCCATGCCGTTAATTGAACTCCTTAGGGGC
>BLXT01002679.1:873439-885264 GCA_019648995.1 Plakobranchus ocellatus
TGTTGTTGTTGTTGTTGTTGTTGTTGTTGTTTCTCTTTCCTTTTTTTTAAAATTTTTTTCTGGTTTTATTTTTAACTTTCATCATTAATTTTTTTTTTTTTAATTGACTTTTCTTTAATACAATGCGGCTCTTTCATCATGAAACCAAAGTTTGGTCATGCGTGACGAGCGCCTTGCATTACTTTGTTTATCTCAGGCGTTCTTCTCCAATGTCAGGTCTTGCCGTGGGTCTGAGCGGTGACCTATTGCATATTATAATTATGATCACCTTAGATTTGAGGGCTGAGTTTGTTTTTAACTATTCCAACAGCACCTTCCCAATTGGACAACATTATTTTAAAAGACTCTTAGACTGTGGCGTCATTATTTTTCATGCAAGTCTTTGTGATTAATTTATCTCGTTTCTCTGACTCGGTATATATAAAATAGACCGAAACAATTTTGCGCAAACCGATGAAGGCGCATTTTTTTTTCATACTTTTATTAGCTCCAAAAAGTTTTTCGTTTTAATTGATAATGCGACTAATCACACGCAATCGCCTCAAAGTGACTCGTTCGGATGATGTTATTTGAGTCAAAGCTCTTGATCACGATCACCGCAGTGAATATTTAACTGTTCAGATTTTTTAAAGCCGATTTCAGGGATTGTATTCGTCAGACTAGGATTTGCCCCAGAATATTTTACGATCAGTTTGGTCAATAAATTTCAGCATCCACAATCTTGGGCGCGTGGTTTCAAAATTTTGAGATGATATTCAGTTTTCAGAGATAGCGCGGGATTGAATCTAGAATGCTCTTTGTTGGTCAGTAGTGTCAGTGATTTTATTGGTCTGGCTCTATGTTCCATGCAAGGCTTGAGAAATAATGATTTCATCTCTTTATTTGAAGTTTTTTTTTTTTTTTTTGGCATCTCCGGATATGTTTGAAAAAGGGCGCCAAAGTTTGTTTTGTTGAAGTTGGAGAGGTTCTTCTATTGCGCTTTTTGCCGCTTGACTTTTTGGTTATTTGATAATATAATTTTATGCTCATCTCAGAATTGTCATTGCCATCAGAAAATGTTGCCGCTTCACGCCGTTATTGATCCTTTATTGAACTGTTAATTGCTCTCTTGTCCAGGGCAAGTTGGAGACTGGAAGAACTGGCTGACAGAAGAGCAGAGCGCCGAGTTAGATCGACGCAGTGAAAAACTGAAGGGAACACATTTTGAGCCTCGTTTTGAGCTCTGAAACTGGCAACCGTCTTGGATGGCAGCGATTCACATCTTGTGAGGTTGTGCCGTGTAAATCACAGAGACAATAACATTGTGCCTATTACATAATTATTTTATAATGTGTGTTCAGATGAAGAGATTGCATGATGCGTCTTGGTGTCGGCACACACACACACCTTTAAAGACTTAACTGAACTATGCTTAGTTTTTATATTATTTTTTAAATTTGTATCCAGGTTTAATAATAATTATCGTAATTTCATACTCAGGTAATTCTAACATACTTCTTCATAATTATACACCTACCAAATTACTTTTTCCATGCTTATTCGTTTTTACAAGACATCGGCTATATAGTATGTCACGTGAGTTTGCTACAGATTTTTTCCTCCTAAAATAGTTTCTAACTGTTCGAGCAAGCATTGTGGAATACCCAAGAGTATGTTAGCAATAAACTATTTATTATTTTCATGTTCGTGAGCCTGTATCTTGGGGAAAAAATTATTGTATGACATGATACAACCGTAACACTTGAACTTAGCTGGACCTGTATTTGCCATGCCTTTGCTTATTTCTGACTATCAAAATAGTTTTGACTCCTCCAAATTTTAAATGATTACTAAGTTATACTATACTTTGCCTTATTATGAAATACATTAAAGTTTCATTTGTTGCATTTATGTCGTTTACTATGAGCAATTATTGAAACGTGAATAAAACATTTTTTGGTTCAACTTGGCTGTTCACACCTACTTTTTAATAATGCACGGATAATGGTCAATCTTTTCATGTCTTTTGAAGTTCTTTTGAGCATTTCTTTGTCACGTTCTAGAATGTTTATGTCATACGTCAATACAACCGTTACACACTGGTGCTCGTTAGAAAAATTTGTGTACACATAAAACCAATGGCTGAACTATCTTGGCAAGCAACAGCAGTCTGGTAGACATCTTTATGCATGTTATAAGTATAGATTCATGACAAAATAACCAATTCTAAACTTTCACTCTGTGGAGCATGTTGGCGGTGACCTTTTGGCAATGGCTCATAAATAAACGCTCTTTATCAAAAATAATCAATAACTTACAAAGATTCCATGCAATAAAAAAGCATAATGCCAACGTAAGTACTAATTGCAACAAGATATATTTGAGTGTAGAGAGTAAAAATAAAGACGTTAAATTTTGTTCCAGTTTTATTATAATCTTGTTCAAAACTTCATAACACTGCTTAATGTCATGTTTAACTTCAAAGAGTTTGCTTTTTACAAGTTATAAGAAAGCATGTGGAAGCGGACAGGAGGACAAAAGTTGATGCACTTCTTTTCCTGATGGCTTGAAAAACCTTTTTTATTCAATTAAAAAAAAAATTGGTGTTTTTTAACATCTTTAGATTCAAATTCGTACAAACTCAATTATACAACTTCATACAACTTGATTTGATAATTTGAGGCATTTCTCCTCTTCATGAAAAAACCGGGAACTCTTTGTGCATTTGTGCGTTTTGACCATACAAATGTAATTTACATGCAATATTTCTTCCGGGAAAAGAATAAAAAAAAACACATAGAGCGGTTAGAACACCTTATAAATGGAATAACCTTAGCATAAAAAACTGATATATTGCAATTCATTCGAAGCTAGGATTTTTGTTGTTGTTGTTGTTAATAAGAAAAAGAAAGTAAACCTAATGGGATCCGAGAAAGTTTTTCATTTTTTGCATCATTGATGGCTTTTTTTTAAAACAAAAAATCAAAAGCAATTTTCTTTTCAACTCTTGAATTTAAAAATGAAATTAAACATCCTTCATAATGGTTCCTATCATTCAGAAACTGCAGTCATATATTTTATTTGCTGGCCATACTTGTAGAAATATAATATATTTACAATAGTTTGTTGTGTTTGATGATTTTCGAGTTATTGTTTACTTTATGTTCGCTTGCAAAGCGTATTTGTTTGTGTTTTCTTATATTCATTTTCACTCTTTAAGTAGTTTTTGATGATTACAGGGTGGACATCCCCTTTGAAATAAATGAGAAAAGTAATATCTCGGTGATAAACAACCACTTGATGCGATGGCTCGAATTCTTCATCTTAATAACACCTTCATTTTAACTTTATCTTATTTGGCCAAGGTTTTGGACTGACACACAAAAAATCATCATGTAGGAATAAAATGATAACACCTTCGCAAAAAATTAATATCCAAATGTAGATCTAAGTGGTTAAAATCTTCTAGGTCTTGCTTGGTGATGTAATCGCCTTATATGCATATTGTTCTTACATTAGGTCCTTGCATCTACTGTTTTGGTAAAAAGAATGAAATACTGTCATGAACATCTAAATGTCCTCATGGGAAGGCAGCAATCACACAAATGATGGTTCCGAGCAAAAACAGGAGGAAAGAAGAGAAATATCACTGGAAACTTAAATTTGGTGTGTTCAAAACTCCCACTCGCACAAATTATTTTACCTGCCCAGCCCTAGTCTCAAATACTGCAGCTTGAAGCTTTGCAGATGAAGCTGTTTAGACTGCTCACTTTCAATTCGTTCATGTCAGACAGTAATTAGAAAGGACAGTTATAAAATAATTAGGCTTATTCCTGATAATAGTTTTAATTTACAACACTGTCGATGTCTGATCCATTACAAAATTATCCAAACATCCTTATCTGGTGAAGTCTCAGTGCTTTTATTCGACAAACAGTGCTACATTTCAAGGACGACCGGTTCCTTTTGTCGATAATCGTATTCTGAAGGACTCCATTCTCAATAACACATGGAAAAGTGCCTTAGTTTAAACCAAAGATCTTATAGGGGAAAAAATTGTTGACCTTTGTTTTGGTTGAGTAAAGCATCATGGGATGCCGCCCTATTCCAAAGCCGTGACTTTGTAGTTCATAAGTTTTGCAAATAGAAAATCTATTGTTTTTGTACCGTCTTTTTTATCTCTTCTCATAGTAGTTCCCTTTTTTTTTTTTTTTTTTTGTAGATATAAGACATGAAATTGACACCTTAGGCCTTACTGCTTTTCTAATTTTTCTCTATGCATTTTAAATTAAAGTTACGTTTCAAAATCAAAGTCTTCACTTACTTCCGTCATCGGATTGAGTGGAAAGAAAAAACAATCTTTCTTTAAGCAATAAAAGGTTCATCTTGACCTGGCGCAGGTTTACTAGGTACTCGTACTAATGTCTTCAAGGTTCGATACTCGGGAAAAAAAGTCATGACCCACCGAGACGCTATAAGGCAACAAGCCTATTATGGAAGACTGCCATGCCATTTTTAAATTTCGAAGCTAATTAATTTTATAACTTGTTTTTCGCTATTCCAACCACGGAATATATTTCTATTCCATATGTATAGCATAGGGCATCGTACAAATAAGATAAGGGAGACAACTCTGTATTGTGTAGTTTCGCCCAGAGTTTCCTCGCCTTTTTTTTATCCACATTTAACGCAGATCTCCTATAAGTCTTAATTCATCGGTGTGAAAAAGCAGCAGCACAACTTTAATATTTTGCTAATTTTAACGATTCAATACACCTTTAAGTATTGAAAGCTCTATTAAAACTAATTTAAAATGACATATTTTTTATCAAACAGCCTAAACGGGTAGAAAAAAAAAAGGTTAAAGCCAATTTTCTCCTTCATGAAAAATCGACAACTCTTTGTGCAGTTGTGCGATTTCATCATTAAGTTATACACAATGTTGGTTTCGGTAAAGAAAATGAATTTGGCGAGAAAATCAAAACCAAAAGAGTAACAAAAATACACACAGAACGGTAAAAGAGTGGCTTATGAATCGAATAACCCTAGTTATTCTCTCTGGTTTTGTCACAATTCTATACGGCAAACTTGTTAGATCTTTACTTTAAACATGTATTCAGTTAAGGTTCAATACCTTCATAAGAATGATTTAAAATTTTCCTTGGACTTGGAGAGGACTTCTAATCTCTCTAACTAATATGGATAAAGCCTCTCCGACCTACATTGTTACAAATACCCCAGTTTTTAGAAATCGTTGGATATCATTTTTGTCAATACTTAATTCAGGCCTGGTTCAAATAAAAAGCCTTTAAAAATACTTTCGCAGAATCGAACCAAGACGATTTTATACATTTAATATATAGATACAAAATATCCCAGTGATCAAACTGCGATTGTTGACCGATTTCGTTTTTTCATTTATTAAATAATTTAGAAAGTTTGGCTCATAAATTTCTTGCCCCTTTACTTAATTCATATTAACATTGGGGGGAAGGGGGGGTAGGTGGTACATTGGATGGTGAACCTGCCCTGAGATCTGCAAGGACCCTTCTGTCACGGTTTTGAGCCAAGCCACGAACGCCATGGCCTGGCGGAGGGCTTGAAAGCCTGGGATTACTCTGTTGTGGACTGGCTGTCCTCAAAAAGCAAACCAAACAACAATAAAAATGGCCGGCAAAGTCTGAGTTCTTTTTTACCATCAAAAATATTAAATCAGCTTTTAAATACTCTCTCTTCCTCATAAAAATTCTCTCTTTCACTCTCTCTATGTTCCTTCATGTCTCTCTAAATTTCACTCTCTCTGTCTCTCTTTATTTCTGTGGTTGTTTTGTTTCCTCTTTTTCTTTCTGTCTCTAGTCTCTGCCTCTGTCTCTCTCTCTCTCTCTCTCTCTCTCTCTCTCTCTCTCTCTCTGTGTGTGTGTGTGTGTGTCTCTCTCTGTCTCCGTCGCTGTCTTGTTATATCTGTCTTTCTCTTTCCCTCTCTGTATTTCTCTACTTCTGTCTGTCTAACTCTCTGTCTGTCTGTCTCTCTCTCTCTCTCTCTCTCTCTCTCTCTCTCTCTCTCTCTCTCTCTCTCTTTCCTCTCTCTTTCTCTTCTTTTTTTTTTATTTTACACTCAATACCAAGAGCGCCTTCAAACCAAACAGATGAGTCACAGGGTTGCACTTCACGCAGTATTATTATTATTATTATTATTATTATTATTATTATTATTATTATTATTATTATTATTATTATTATTAAGCCATTATTGATCAAATTCCACATTTCAAAACTTCTCAATGATGGAATGTAGACAGAGTGTGCCACAATGCATTGCTTAAGATCTTCGCTGTACTATTTTTAAGCAGGAATCACTTTAATTTATTTCGCAATTTCAAGCAACACTACTGGGTTAAGTATTGAATCTAAATGAGAAACAACGTGTGCGCTCTGTGTAATGTCAATACAATTGGTTCTTTCTATTCATTTAAATCCCTGGGCCTATTAAAAGCATGTTTGTTCATGTTTGTGATCCCTCATTCAACTCTCATGAATAAGCAGACAATTTTTTTTTCTTACTAAGTCAGAATGACACAGGCAGCAAAAAGGATTTGAAAAGGAATACACGTATGGAGATAATGATAGAAAGAGAGAGGGAGAGGGATAGAGGGGAAAAGAAAGGAAGAATGAAAAAGGATGGGCGGAATGAGAGCGAAAGAGCCAGAGAGTGAGAGAATGGTGGAGAGAGGATTATTCACAGAGAGAGAGAGAAAGAGAGAAAATTACTGGAAAGAAGACAGAGAGGGAGACAGAATATTTGAAGAGAAAGAAAGAAAGAGAGAGAATGGTCAGATAGTGCGTGGAAAAGTGGTAAGAAAGAGAGCGAAAGAGAGATTAAGTATGGAATGCTGTTAAGAAAGAGATAAAGCAAGCAAAATTAATGGAGGGAAAAAGTACAGAATAGTTGACAGAGTCAGGTAAATGAGAAAATGTGCGCGGAGAATCAAGAGAATGAGAATACATAGAGGGAGGAAGATAATTATGGAGAGAGGGAGAGGATATGCGGAATGATGGTCCCAGAAACAGGAAAAATGGTTGAGAGAGAATCAGAGAGAGAGAGAGAGGATATGCGGAATGATGGTCCCAGAAACAGGAAGAATGGTTACGAGAGAATCAAAGAGAGAGAGAGAGATTATGCGGAATGATGGTCCCAGAAACAGGAAAAATGGTTGAGAGAGAATCAGAGAGAGAGAGAGAGAGAGAAAGAGAGAATGAAGGGAAGAAACAAAAGAGCTGAGAGATGGTCGATAGAGAGAGAGTGTGTATTCTGTGTATGTAGGCGTAGAGATAGTCTGGGGAGATTGAATAGAAAGAGCGTCGGAGAGAGAGAGAGAGAGAAGGAGCGAGATAGACGTAAAGAGAGTCGAAGAAATATATGAGAGTGAGAAAGAGAGAGAGTGAGGGCGAGAGAGTTCAGTTCGATTAAGGAGATGGCCGAGGAACGGACGGAGAAGAGAAAAAGAAATCAAAAGAAGTAACAGAGAGACAGAAGGAGGGAGCGTGAGATGAAGGGGGGGAGAGAGAAAAGAAGAAATCATTCACGAGGTAGCTGCTATAGATTCTAGATTTCTAAAAAGCATTGAATGAGTGTAATAAAAGTATCCAATACCATGTTCCCACGGCCGTTCTAACCCTTGCAAGTTTTAACTTTACATTTGATATATTCAAGGCAGTCTGGGCTAGACAGTATCTCACAGGTTGTAATATTTTGTCCGACACAGTTGACTGATTCCATTCAGAATTCTTTGCAAACCAATTTGTAAATACTCTCTGTCAAAAGATCGGTTTCTTTAATGATACATTCTAAAAAGAAAAGTTTTTGTTGGATCCAGGCAATACTGAAAGATTTCTGCACCTATTTTACACAGACGGATTTCAAAACCTGGCTAGTTTGGTGTCTGTAACTTTGGGTACCGAAATATATTTTATCCATTCACAAGGAAATGTAATTAAATGCATTATAAATCGTTTCGATTTTCTGTCATATAATTAGTAACATTTTTTTAGAGGACTATTAAAATCCAGTGAGCATAGAAATGAAGAAACAGATGATTAAATGATATTGTATAGATCTGTAGTGGTAGGCGTAACTATTGCGTTAAGGTTGGCACAAAATAAAGAAGGGTTGAAGAATCCCGTTTAACTTGAGGATAATATTATAAAAATGCATATTATCTTGATTCGTGTTAGTTGGATGCTTCCCACCGTGTAAAAGGAGTTAACTTCATTTCAATAATAATGCTAAATATATGGAATCATTTTTTTTTTTTTTTACTTGTAAAATGCTTCTTAAAACATTGTGCATGATTATCGTATTTTTATTTATGGATTTCGAAGTGGATTCAAAGTTGCTATTTTTCTGTGATTGATTGGCGAACTGATAGGTTGATTGACTTTGATTTCATAACGGTTGTAACGTTGGTACAAGGTTGGGGTTTTTTTGTTTGTTTGTTTGTTTGTTTGTTTGTTTTGGCCGTTATCATATTGAAGTGAATTCAGAAATGCATTCAATTTATGTAAGAGAATTAAAGTATTTTTGATAGGCTGATTTGTATCTAAAATCTTTAAGATTCTTTGGGATAAGATGGTATTGTAGCGAATAGGTAGTCTTGCCTCAGTGTCGTGTGGATTAAAGTAAAACAAGACGGGGCAGACAACAAATGGTTAAATAAAAACTCATCTGGATCTAACTTCAGTCCCAATCCATCATTTTATTTATGCAAAGTATTTCTTAACATTGCATTGCAGACCTTTGTTTTTTCTTTCGGCAACCAGCTTCGCACTAATCTAACCTAATTATATTCTCTTTTAACTATAATTAGATAAGCTCTAATTAATAGTCTCTGTAAAATGATGAACATCCGTTTCTTTAATTTGTCAGAGAACTTTAGGATATTGAAAATTGTAATGATGATTGTGTGGGTGGGTGTGTGGGGGTGTGTCTGGGTGTGTGTGGGTGTGTGTGGGTGTGAAGGGAGTGAAAGAGAGAGAGAGAGAGAGAGAGAGTGACAGACAGATAGATAGACAGACAGAGAGATCTGCAGATTGTCAAATTTGAAAAAAAGAAAAAAAGAAAAATTTCATCATATTAGTCACACGTAATTAGTCAGAAACTTAACGAAGGATTGTTTTGCACTCAAATCTGTAAAGTCAAGTACCCAAATAGAGGAACCTTTTTATGTATCAGTCAAGCTTAATCAAATCCAAACGATACGAAACTTTGACGGCTACTTGAAAATCAGTTAAATTTAAAAGAATAAGAGCAGTAACTATGGAATAATTCTCACTGATTGTTGTATGCAGGCATCTTTCGAAGGTGTTTATCTACTTTTTCCAAAACTTGCATTTCATTTTTTTAAGAATGTTTTAAGTATTAGAACTTGATTTTAAATCAATTAATAGACGATTTAGAGGTGGCTCGGTAAAAAAAACAACAAATCTTTATTTTTAAGAGTGGAAAACAAACGATATGCCGTATATAGATTATGCATATTTATTTATATATGTGTGGGTGTATACATTAGGTATATATAATATATAAAAGCTATCTGGATCTATTCCAGTCCCAAATCCAGCAATTTTTCCTGCAGAGGAATATTAAATCCACTCAAACAAGCCCACTTTTCACTATTCCCGATCTTTTAAATGCTTTCTAAGGTCCACTTTCTCCTTAATTTAAAGTGTAAACTGAGCCCGCCATGCTTCCTTGTACACCTCGCAATTAACTAGATTTCTAACTTATTAACCTTTCATAATGTGTTTTGCTAGGCGTCTATAAATAGATTTAGGTTCTTTATTTACTTCGAATATAAGGATCCACAGCTCTGTTCATTGCAAATTGATAGTTTCCGTCGACGCTATTCCATATTTGTGTTTATATCTTTTAAAAGCTATCTTGTTTTGTTTTTTTTTTTTATTTCATGTTTTTTTGTTTTCGTTCAGATTTGACTGTTTGTCTAACTCTTAAGCGGCCAAAGTCACATACAGTTGGTTTTACGTTTGTGAGAACAGATTTTTAGCATATTTTTTTCGTAGCTTTTTTTTTCAGCCACAGAATGATAGTATCACCAATAGGAAGATTGCTCTATGAAAATAGACATAATTTTAAAAAAATATATATGACTACCGCACTCCCGGAAACAAATAAATAAGTTTAAGGGTCGTGAAGATGTTTCTGTGGCTGAAGGATATGAGATGAACAATACAGTAAAAGAATATAACTATCAACTTAAAATGTACAAAACCTAAGTCAAACACACCAGGATATACATTAAAACGTTTCACTCTCAGGCTTCTTGAATAATAATATATGATAATTGGTGGTTGTATTCTTTTATTATAAAAAAAAAGAGGAGCTTAATCAATAAATGAGCCGTGGGAACAAAACGAAAAATAGTGTTCTCATCATTAAAAGTCTTTGTGAAAAATATTTAACTAAATTAATCGAAGTTGCTCCTATTGTGATAGAGCAACTTTCCTAGAGGCGGACATTTTTCAGAATCTGCTCTTTCATATGGTTTTAGTTTCCTCATGATTGTAGGCGAGTTCTTGTCCTCAGAAAACCCATACTTCACTAAACTGTGTAGATTACATCTTTTTGTCTTATTCTTGTTGTTTTTTTTTTCATTGATACAAGATGCTTATTGAAATGCGTCATAAAGTATTTAACAAATGAACAGTGAGTGGAAAGTGATTGTTCTTTCCGTTTGTGCTTTCCTCTGCGGTGAAGTTTTCCTGCCCTTTTCCAAAAAAAATATAGATTGAAGATGTGAAAAAACAAGGTCGATTGGACATTTTGAAAATTGTAGTCTGCATTATCTGTATATCGTATTGTCTTATACGAGAGGCGTTCTCTTTTATTCCTCTTCGATCATACGTCTTTCTTACAATTTTTTAACTTCTCCTTCGCCTCTTCCTCCTCATCCTCTTTTTCTTCCTCTTCTTCCTGTTCCCCCCGCTTTGACTTCTCTCTCCGTTTTCTCTTCCTCTTTCTCCAGGACAATTGATGGCAGTGCATAGACTTTAATTGACCTCTTCCGTTTTTTGACTCTTGTAAAATCTGTGTTTTTGTTGGAAAAACCGGCAGCAAATGAATTCAGCAAAATGGCCAGACAACACATGCGAATTTTGTTTCCAAACAAATGTCATTTAAAAACAAAGCTTGCTTTTTACCCATGTATGGGCTTGTAAAAATTAACCTACTTCATTATACCTTACATTATGACCATAAGACTCTTATAAGATTTTCCTCAAAAGGAGAAATAGGTGGGGAAGGGGGTTGTGGGAGGGAAAAGAGAGGGTAAGAGGTTCGGTGTCTGAGGGATGAAAGTCAAGAGAGCGATGCATTTCTATCCCGGCATCGTTGTCGAAATTATTATGGCATACCTGACTCTAAATCTCTTAATTAAGTTGCATAGTTAAATGTAGTTAAGGATCTACTACGGGTTATGAGGAAGAACTTGCTGCTTTGAATAGCCAATCAATTTGATTTTATAAGCTTTTTAATTTACCATTGGCGGCAACCCACTTCCACTACTTGTTATTCTCAACAATAATATTCAACAATTGGAGGCTAATCACTATATTGTGTTAGCATCAAAAAGAGACCAGCCGTTTCTAAGAGGCTGCCATTGAATGTATTTTTCATTCTTATTTTTTACCGTAGTAATATTTTGTACTGGAGAAAGGATTTTTGCAGTCCTTTTTAAAAGATTAATGGCACAATAATATCAAGGTTAAAAGAATAGATTTGTTTTTATGGTAAATTCTAAAGTGTGAGATATGTTAAAGTTTTTATTTTTTTT
>BLXT01002679.1:913362-928871 GCA_019648995.1 Plakobranchus ocellatus
AAAAAATTGTCAACACTTGACCTCCTTCAACAGAAAAACGTTTCTAAAAAGAAACACATCAACTACTTAATGACAAAATAAACATAAGCATGAAACAAAACACACACAAAAAAAAGAAATAAAGATTTAAAAAAAAAAAAATGGAGAAATACAGACGACACTTTATGGCTGGACGGCATGATCAAAACAAGTCATGTCAGAAATAACTTTAAATATTTTAGATTCAAGAAGATTTTCCTCATCTTTTCTGTCCTAGATCTGACAATTTATTAATATGCATAAATGCAGAGTTAGCATTATAAAAGTTACTGAATGCAAAATTTAGTTAATGAGAAGGTTAATCTGTTTTATTCCTTCATTTTTGAGGTAATAAAAAGAAATAATCCAAGTTTTAACTTTGAGGAAGTGTTCATATCTAAGGTTTGGTTTTTTTTTGTATATAACCAGTTTACAATAAGGTGATCGTAGACTTTCTGGCCCTTTGTCAGGCCAGAGCACCAGTGGCGGGGCTGCTTATATCTAAAAAGGATTCAGATGGCTTCTGATGGCTGTCATTTTAATCCACTATCTTGTTGGCTTGGATGAGACCTTGGCAGCCATATCACTCTCTCCAAAAATTGTAGAGAATTAGAAACATGATATTACCAACAAAATTATTGTTTTTTCAGCACAGATTCCAAAGGTAGGCCAAAACTAAAGAATATCCCTGCTCAATTCTTTTTTTTTTATTTGTCTCTTTTCTACAATAAATACATAAAATTGCATCGTACCCATTACCTTTCTAACAATGCAAAATTTCTTCCAGGCTCAAGCATGGCTATTTGAAAGGTGTAAAAAAAAAAAAAAATCAGTCAATGTCAAATAAAAGTTTTTGGACAAATGCAAAAAGGAGGAAACAACTCACTTAATCACTCTCCCTCTTAATCCGAGCGATATGAATGAGAAATGAAATATGTACAGATGAGAAATTTTGCACCCAACTTTCCTCTTATTTCTCACAAGGCACTCGAGAAAGCACTAAAAATACAACACGAAATAATCAACAAATTTTTCTTTTAATGCATCTCCAATGAACTAGACGGCCGAGTTGGTGGCAGGGCGAAGGACTTCAAAATAATAGATTAAAACACCACAACAACAACAAAAATATTGTCAAGCAAAAGTGTCACGAAGAAAATAAATATCAACACTAACACTTCACGACTTGAAATGAGCCCGCAGGGATCACAAGCTATAATTCACATAGCTTAAGCTTTGTACAGGTTTTAAAGGACACTGAACTAGGTCTGCTTATGCTGACACTACTTGAAGACGATTCTGTCTGTCTAGAGATGGGTTCCATTCCAATGAATTGGGAAAAAAAATACAACAAAAGCCAAATAATAATTGCAAATAAACTACTTTTGTAGGGTTTTTTTTTACTTTTTTTCCCCCACTGCCACTAGTTTGGGCTGCGGATTAAAATCTTGCAGTTTGGCCTTGCATGTAAAGCCTCTTACATTGGTTGCACCACGGTTGCTCATCATACTTTGGGTTTTTTTTTTTAACACAATGGTATTTACAGAAATACTAGGAGGAAAAGGGATGAAAGAGCGCCTGAAACTGACATCACAGTTTCAAAACTGAGATCAAATTCAAAGACCAGTGGAATATGATTTTTACATTTTTCTAAAAACAATAATAAACATTCTATAATGGCTTCTTAAAAAAAAATTGTTCAAAGAATTTTAAGTTTGCTTTTTCTTTTTTCAAAAATTTAATTCCACAATATATTGGCAAAGAATTACAATATCTCTGTCTAGTTCCCACCATTATAATACTTTTATTATAATGCCATTGGTGGTTTTTCATCGATAATCTAAAACATGCAAACTGCAACTCCCGACTGATTTGGGCTCGTCTCGATAAATTTGCAGCTGTGACTGTTGGTGTCTTCAGTATGCTGCAGAGCCAACCAGGCTGCTCGGTTTTTCCAATGTGGAAATATACTTAAAATACAGCTTCTGCTCACAGATTTAAAAGCAACAGCTTCAACAAAAACAAAAGGCAGGATAGCAGAATTTTGGCATGATTACAGTATGGCTGCACAACGGTAAGCAGGGCGTGCTGTGGTTTTTTTTTTTGTTTTTTTTTGTAAGTAGACACATTCTTAAACAGGCAAAAGATTATCTGAGACAAGAACTAACATCACCATTGGTTTTATCTGGCGAATAATTTGACACAAACTAACATCAGCATTAATTTAGCTTCTGCTGAGACCAGAAAGCAATGGACACACAGCAGGATAGAGTGCCATATATAAATGAGTGTGGAGATCATGATGCAGCTTTGATAGTTCTGGACTCAAAGCCTGATTATAACTCTATGGGCACAACAAAAAAAATGTTAATTTTAATGTATTAAGTATCAACAAAGGTTATTTTATTTGGTGCATCAAACAGATACAGAAATAGATGGACATAAAAAGTATCAATTTTTGCTGATGCAAGACACTTAGCCTTACACATGTATGTACAGCTATGACCTAGCCGCCTTTTTAAAGAAAAAAAGTTCAGAGCAATTACGAGAAAAAAATTCATAAAAATGATAATTACATGTGAGGTAATGTCGCTGATGAGCTGTAGTCAAAAATATATACCATTGAATCTTTATAACTTACTGAGGACATGCTGCATGCAGATGTTCTGGTTTGGGGGGGGGAGGGGGGGAGGGATAGTTGTCATTCTAACTCTACAGGCTGAAAGACCTGCAATTTTGTGGCACTCCTTTGCATGGAAAAAAAAATTTTGGAGAAAAAAAACCTTCTTCGCAATGGCTTTGCTTTTATCACAAGTAAAAACATTTAAAACAGGAAACAAGATATTGGGTAAGGTTATTTTTTTCTGTTCCAAACATTCAAGAGTAAAAACTGGAAACATGTTGAAGAGTAAAGACTTGCAGTGTGTCAAAACTCCACAATAGAGAGACAGAGATATTGAAAAAATGCTGCTTCTTGGATCACACCACTAAAAATAAAAGTCAAAACATATCTATACTTAGCAACAGTTAACTGCCTTAACCCTTTCCCAAATAAAATATTATAAGCATTTTTTTTTTTTTTGCCTCCACACTTTGAGGAAAATCAGGAATAAGCCTTTTTTTTTGTTGTTGTTTTAAAGATCCATATATCTTTCTTACAGCAGCAATATCAGGAACATTTCATTGGTTTGATTTTTGTGCATATAGCTTGACCACAACAAGCTGATCTCGGGCTTTCAGGCCTCCATCGGGCCATGGTGCCGGTGGCAAGGCTCAGAAAGGTGTCTGCATATCTCTGGGCTGGTTTGCTATTGACTGTGCCTCCAACGCCCCTTAAATATTTTATTAAAACATGCAAACTTCTTAAAAAATGATTATTTATTTCATCACTTTCAATCGCATTTAAAAAAGCATCTCATGCATTCCCACTTAATTTCATATTTCAATTTTTGTATAAAGTAATCCATTTTAATATGTCTATTAAACTTTATTCAATCTTTTTTTCGATTGCAATATTTCTTTTATATAAGTGGCTAATTAATAGACACCATGCACGAAGGGAAAAAACATTGCCCATCTCCTTTAGATTTTGATGAATTTTTACTAGTATTATATTTTAATCAAGTTCAACTTTGAATGATATTTGACACAGTAGCTAACTTATGATCAGTGTTTAGAATCTACTCTCCCCAATCATTCTAATTTTCTAACTCTGTACTCTCCTCTGCCACATTTCCTCACAAGTATCTGAGGCTTCATATAAACACACCTATCTGATATGGGCTTCAAATTCATTTGTAACACTGTAAATCTTTCCAGTCCCAAGTTAAACTACCAAAGTTTCACTGTCAGTTATCAGTTGTGTCACTGGGAGACCTGGTGTTATGTATAGAGCTTCGGTTATGCTCTCCTGTTCTAGTCAAATTCATAATTCTTGCATTCTAGAGTAAACATGAGTGATGAGGTAGAGGTCATAACCGTAAGACTGAAGATCTAGCCCAGATTAGCCTCCTTGCATCTGATGGTAAACATAAGACAGAACATGTTCAGTCTAAAACAATCTAACTGATACCGTCTGAAATCGTCTACTGTATGAGAATATTAACCGTTTTTATTTACTTGTCATTCCTAACCTGTCTGAGCATATTTTTTTGAGCCAGAGACATTCTCAACTGACTGTCAGTTTTGATGTTAGCATTAAGATAATAAAAGTCTTAAAAAAAAAAAAATCATACATAACAGGTGAGATAAAATTTTCCATGGCCGATTATTTTGTAAAAAAAAAATTTCATCTTTCAGAGCTTTAACTAACAATTCATTTATTTAAAAAATCCAATTCAATTGCTGGTGCTAAGAAATACTATAAGACTAAGCGAGCGTTTAGGGAGTGTTGAGCACTGTCACTGATAATAAAAACATTTTAAAATAAAAAACTTGATTAAGACAAAACTGAAAAGATCTCGGAGAGATATTAAAAATTTTTTAAAAGCTTGTTTTCAGAAAAGCTGAAAAGAGATTACAAACTGATAAATGTGACAATATTTAGAGAATTTTCACAATTTAAATCCTAACTTCTTTTTTTGCCTTTTTTCCTTCTAATAGTCTCTATACTTTGTTGAACTACGAACAAATAATACATTGCTTTTCCTTTCTTGCCATTCCACCACCAGTACTGTTCACTGAATGCTCTCCAGTTCCCCTGCAGCATTCTTTCTGTTGGGATCCGAGTGAACAGTGAATCCCAGGATACTGCCGTCCACCTTCTGCATCTTCTGCTTCTTCTTGCGGCTTTTACCCTTGTTGCCAGCCCCGCTCCCTCCCTCTCCGCCATCCCCACCCCCAGCGGATGGGTTGTTAGCCTGCCGGGTCTGTATGTGTGGGTTCACAGCAGGAGCAGGACCCCAGATACTATCCTGGAGGTGAAGAGTTCAATAGCAAACACATTAGTCCATAATATATAACAACAAAAAAAAACTTATGTGCAAATGAAAAGATCCTACACCAAGCTCGAATCACTTAATAGGATATACAATGGAATGAATCGATATGTAAGAAAGACGTGAGAGCAAAATTTCAGCAATTCACACATCAGTCTGGTCTAGCATGTGAGATCTCAGAGTTGCCTACCCTGAACATACATTTTTGGGGATCATATGTGGGCTTTGAGACCAAAATCAGAAATTTTCAATTTTGCGAGACAACACAGAAAGAAGACATCTAATTTTATATCTTTACATCTCATAGACATGGCAATATAAAATTTGAATAAGATGGGTAGAAAATATAAAAGCAGAAGAGCTAGACTAAATTGATTAGAAAGAATAAGGGGATGACAAATAGGGATAAGAAAGAGGATCAAAAACTGGGGCCATTGTAAAGAGGTTGGTTTTTCTTTATGCTTTGAGAGAGAGAAAAAAAAAAGTCCATAACAAAGTGATCTCAGGCTTTCAGGCCCTTTTATCAGGCCAGGGCATTAGTGGTGGGCCTCAATAACCGTCTCTAAAGTTCTCAGGGTAGGCTCACTATCCACTATGCCATCACGCCCCTTTCTGAGAGAAATGGCAGCTGTAGCAGTATTCGCAATAGCAATCGAAGCAGAAATGATAGTTGCAGCAGTAGTATAGCAGCATTGTAAGAGTTTTTTTTTTTTTTTTTTTTTAATAATTGAAGGTAAGGGAGTTGTAATGAGGGAGTGAGAGAAATAACTACAAAAAAAAAAAAAGATATAAAGAATGAGAAAGGCAGTATGCATGCAGAAAGAAGAAGCAACAGCATTTTTTTGTCCCTTTAGCGTAGTGTGAACTCTTTTATAACCAAAGCAAAGATCTATTTTTTTGCTCTACAGAGATGACAGCTATTACAAGGGATTGTTGTCAAGCTAAAGCAAGAGGGCAGGATTTTTTTAAAAACGGCTAAGACACCATAACATCGGACACAGACTGAATGCTATTGCTCCTCCATCTGTACTCCCATACAAACATTACTCACTTCCTCCTGCTGTTTCTCGAGTCGTGCCTGATTTCGGGAGCGATTTCTTTTGTCAACAAACTGTTTGGCAAAGTCTTTGGACTCTCTTGTATCTCCAAGATAAGAAACCATATAGTCACGGACCTGATTTAAAGATAGAATTAGATATGCATAACGTACGTATTTTCCATTCAAGGAGATAAGTTAAAGAAAAAAATTGTGAGTCTCTCTCAAAACCAAAAATAAAATGAAGAACGACAAGAACATTCCTTAAATTGAGACACTGTTCACATTTTATTAAAACTTGACACTGAGAAAAAAAAAAAAAAGAGAAAAGAAAGGAAGAGCAAAGCACCCTTATCTGGTCATTAAATTTCTTACACTATTCATGGCCACCTATGAACAAAGGATGAATCAGATCAAACAAACCTTTTAATCAGACAGACATCTCTAGAGAGCGTCTCATTCAATGTGATGGATGCTTTGCAAGAAGTTTTAAATGCTTAAACCTTGGGGCAGAAATGGGCCTTGTAAACTTTCATCTACACTGAGTTCATATTGAATTAGTAGTGAATTAATTCAACCCTGGAGTGAATCAAACTTGCAGGATGAAAGCGTTTCATCCGTTTATCATGCACCAATAATCATGGCTTGCTTTCCAACAGCTTACTTGCAGAGAAAAAGTAATTATCTTGAGATCAGTCCTAGCAAGTCACATGGTATCTGTAGCATATTTTTTAAAAAAAATTTATTTTTCCTTTTTTTTTTAATGTTTTCCTAAAAAAAATGCAAATACTCTGGGTCAGAATCAATATATCTCTATTAAGCTTTCTCCGCCTGATAATTCATGAAATGCAGTTTCTCTCCGCAAGAGTGTAAAAGAAAATGTTCAGAATGTGTCTGCGATTCACCGCACTGGTCTCAAGATATACAACAGTGTACAAAGTCATGCCAGCACTCACATCATCTGGACTGTCCACCTCCACAATGAAAGACACAAACGTGGGAACTGAAAGAAAACACATTACGCTTTGTTTTGTAATACAATTGAAAAACTAGATACATAATTATTTTCAATTTGTTTGCCTGCCTATCTTTTACATTATTTTTCTCAAGACATATAGAGATGATCAACACAAAGTAACCGTTCCTTTTTTAAAAAGGTGTTTTCAGTACTCCAATTCTAATTGGATCTTGGTTTAAATAGAAAATCAGAATCATTACATAGCATAGGTATAGAAAATCTTTTAGAAAGACGCTGTCCATACTCTAAAATTCAAGGCGCATCAAGTTGTTCTGGATATTGCAAATCAGCCTTGAAAAATTTGCAATTGCATTGATTTTCCCTTGGCCAAAAAAAAAAAAATAAATAAACAATAATAATAATTTGGCAATTCAGAGACTATCCAAAATGTGAGCATTACTTTGTAAATTTTAGACATAAAAATCATCATTTTCAAATTCAATTTTTCCCCCTTTTAGCATTCACTCACCATCAATTTGTGCAGAGAAGCGAGACACTTTTTCAGTGACCCATTGAGTGAAGTCATCTTGCTGCCTAGTTTGAAAGAGCTTCTGTACAGTTTCCTTGGAAATTAGGATAGAAGCGAAAGAGCAAGAGAAATATGAAGGACATGTGACAGGAATTTTTACTAATTCTATGTTAAAAATCTAGCTGAAGGCCTATCTGAATCCAAAAATATTTAAATAAAGAGGTTTCCCGCTATGCCAACAGCTAGTAGGGGAAATTCTCGCTTGGTCATGCTCAAGAGAAAAGCCCACATAGCCAACTTATGGACTGAAAAAAAAAAAAAATCTAGGAAAGAATAACCAAACTAATTATTTTTTGCTACAATAAATGAAAAAAAGGGAAGATAGTGCTCAGGAGGCACTGTAAATGTAAAGTCTAGGATTCAAAGGATGCAAGAGCAACCATTTATGAAATAAAACAATTAAAAAAATCATTCAACATTTTGCTCTACTGAAGTATCTAATAGCTTCTTCAGTACAAAAAAAAACCATTTAATGTATATTTGCTTTCATTTTATTTTGTCAGTTCGTAGTTAGTTACTTCTTTTTTTCTTCGCTAAAACAACAAATGAGTCTCCAAATTTAGAGCCTTGCATATATTGCATAGATTCACTGAGAAACAGCTTGAAATGTGAACTTTAGTGGTAAACTTACAAAACCAAAGGCCAAGTGATAATGGATGTTTTCTGTGCAAGTTAAAGGGAATTTATCCTGTTTAAATCTTGTTATATGCCATCTAATGGTGAGGACAAGACTGAGAACTAGAGCATTACCCACAAATCTCTACAGGTGCCAAAGGTTTGCAAACACAGAGCCCTTGTTTACAGTCAAGGCGCAGCATCAAGACAATGAAAATGAATCTGTCACAAACTGACAGTGTTGTAATATGTATACTTTTCATATTATTTATTTTTTTTTTTTTTGTTTCTATACCCACTCTCTAGCTCGGTACTTTAAAGACAGGGAGCATATCATCTCAAAAAGCCTGCAGAAAGAGCAATCCTTGGCCAAGTTTCTAGAAAAAAAAAAAAAAGAAAGAAAAGAAAGGTCTGTATTTCAGAGCAGTTTTCTTATTAAGAAACAAAGCCCTTCAATGCTCTGAAATAGCAGGGTGGTCTTTCGAAACCTTGACTGGCTTCCATACAGACTGTGTTTCGCACTCTGCCAAGCATGTGTTAACCAAAATGAAGACCTAAAAGTGCCGTGTTCAGAAAATCTCAATTAAAAAAAAAAGAGGGGTAGCTCTACTGAAAATTAATCAAGGAATCTACTTTCACACATACCTCATCTTTCTTTTGCTTAGAGCCGCCGCCCTTGCTAGCTTTACTGTTAGCTTTGGCACCTGCTTTCTTGTTCTGCTGGGATGGATTCCGTAGTGCTGGAAATTCTCCGCTGGATAAAACACAACAGATTGGTTTAAAAAAAAAAACATTTTTAAAGTTGAAAAATTTGGTTGTGGTAAATTGAGTCTAGATGGAGACTCGCAGAAGCTGATCTTTTGATCTAGCCTTGCTTACTTTGTACTATTCAGTTAAATTCTACATCAGCCATGGCTAGGCTTACCTAAGTTTTAACAGCACCATGATTTTTTTAGCTCAATTCACCTATTTTAGATCTAGGGATGTCTAGGTTTTCAAAAAACAAAAACAGTTTACAGGAGTTGGTTACATCTCATCGTTGAAACCAGACAAGCTTGAGTGTCAGTAGAAATTTCCAGCCTGCACAGAGTCTGTCCACAAAAAGTTGATTTCAAACTTTTAGGCCTCAGACAGGCCAGAACGTCCTGCAGATCTCAGAACTATTTATTGCTAACCATTGACAAAAGGGGGGATTTCCAGTTTTTGCCAGGAAATAAAGTACAATTTTTTTTTTTTCCAGAGTTACACTTGCAAAAGAAAAAAAACATTTAAATAACTAATTCAACTGCAGCATATTGAGACTGTATTTTAATATTCCCCTAGAAGCCTCACTCCTGTTTCAGACTCCTAACCTTTCTTTGGTCCCTTGCTGCTTCGCAGGTCGAGAAGCTGGTAACTGGTCCCAAATTCCACCACCTACACCGATTGAGCCAACTGAGGAAGAATCCCACACTTGCTGAGGGTGGTGGTGGTGCGCGAGCACACTCGCACTGGTGCTGCTAGACCAGGCTGAGCTGGGTGGACCTGCAGCCCAGGTTGAGCTGCTTGCCGTGGACAACTGGTGAGAAACAAGAACATATGAATGATCAAAATATCAAAACTCTTGTTAAAATTTTTTCCTTTTTCTTCCCTTTTTTGTTTTCCCTTATACACTATGTAGCCACATAAAAGGAGCCATTTTTCCACTAGCAACTAAGATCTACTACTACATTTGGATGAGAAAATTTTTTTGTTTTGTTTTATAACCTGATGACATAGCTCCAATCCAAGAGAAAAAACAATTTCAGTCTAGACCATCTATGGTGTTGTGTACCTTTGATTGGTAGGTGGTAGCTTTGGGCTTATCTTTCTGATTTTTCTTCATGTTTTCCTGCTCCTGCTGTTGAATATCAAGGAGCGATAAGCCTCTGCCAGCCAACCCCTGAGACCTAGGGGATATAATGAACCATTTTAAACACTCATCTCATACATCAGCATGGACTCCACACCGAAGAGACACACACACACACAAAAAAAAAAGAGATAGGATTCACAATGAGAAAAGATCATTTTTCACAACCATACTTCCCAATCTTGCACTGCAAGGGGTGTTTTGCAGGAGGCATTAAAATTGTTTTTCTGCAAAACATCTCATTTTTGTAATGGCAATGCATACTAACTTTTGACAGCCATTATAAGTCACAATCAAGTCTTGTTGAGTAACTGTCTTAAAAAGCTCTGAATTAGTGAATGTCCTACTTTTCCCCATGTATTTATTGCTTCTGCAATTATATTTTGAGAAAGTTAGTTCATTTACAGTAAATACCGAATTTGATAGATTTTAGGATTTCTTAAAATGGCTTTAGCAAAACTTAAGATAGTGTGGGCATATTTCCAGTCAAAAGGCTTGACAAAAAAAAAAATTTCTCAGCTTCTGTTGAAGGCAAGGATGTGGAAGACAGAAAATGTGGCGTCATGACATACAGAAATGACAGGACTGAGCATGGCAGTACCAGAGGGCAGTGGAAGACAGAAACAGATGGAAAAAAGAGTGGCGAATGTCTTCACATGTGCTCAAAAGATACTTTACCAAGTCAAGGGCTAGGTGAAGTGAAGAAGAAACCAACTTTACATTGATTTGAAAGAAAAAACAATTAATCAATCATTATATTATATAATGCTGTTTTAATTTCTTCATAGGCAAATTATTTTCCAGTCATTCTTTCCCCATATTTTGGAGTTGGGTGAATATTCCACATTCTTATTTGAGTTCTGAAGACAAAGCCATAAATTATTCACTCTGCTCTCTAAAATCATCAGCAAGTCAGTTTGAGTAGCCTAGACCTGTTTTCCACAGCTTTCACTTCACATTCCTAACACTCATCAGTGGGCTAACATAAGGGCATAAGTCAAATTTATGAGAGCAACATGAGAATTTGCTGGGAGAAAACAAAGACATTTGATCTTTCTCTATTTCTTCCCAGTTCTATCTATACTTACGCATGAGTTGCCCATGACTTCTGCTGTTGCTGCTGGTTCATATATAAAGCTTGCTCGTGCATTCTCTGTATTTCTTGTTGTTGCTATAAGAGCCATTTGAAGAAATAAAATTATACGATATTTTTTTTTTGCTAAAGAAATAAATATGTGCATATATTTGGATTTATATATTGATGAAAATTCTAGTTGAAGTAAGAAATGTGAATGAACACCGACTTCCCAAAAAAATAATAATAAATGAGAGTCTTGAAGATGCCATGGTGGTTGCAGGAAAAGAAATTAATACAGTAAAAGAATACAACCACCAGCTTGCTTTAACAATTTTTTTCCCCACGGTAAAGTCTTAAGGCTTAATGTTTGAACATATATATACTCTGTGTCGTTCCAATTTCTTAAAATAAGTCTTACTTAATCAAATAACTTACCTTCCTCCCCATTCCATCACAAATAAAAAAAGTTTCAAGATATGGAATTCAAAAAATTGGCAAAAACCAAGGCTCTGTCCTGAGAAGATCGTAAGTCATCAATTCTATAAATGGCATCAATAGCCTGCCACATTAATTGAACAATGTGCCATCATTAATCTTTTCTAGGTGCCTTGTCTGGAACAGACAAATTGTTTTTTCTACCATTACTAGTTGCCCATGACTTAAGACTTCAATAAAAGTTAGCTTACCTCCACTGCATTGGCCTTCAATCTTTCCAGTAATTGCTAAGTGTTCTAAACCCTGTGTCGGCAAATATGACCTAAAAATTGTTGTTTTCATTAAATGATCATTCAAATCAACCATCACTCCGTTAAAACTACTGTAAAGGAGGGTGTAGTTAAAAAAGAAAAAAGTTCCAACATTTCAGTTCCTTACTCTCTGGATTCTCTCTTGTTCCCTCCGTGCTTCTTCCTCTTGAATCTCAGTTAGGGAACGTGATTGTGCAGGACCACCTTGGTTGTTTTGCTGATTGGCCCAGTTGCTGTGGGCAGGAAGCTGGAACAAGCACACAATTACTCACAGTTATTTTTAATTTTGGGGGGCTCAATGCACATTTTTCCAAATCAATTACATGGATTTGATGTCATAAAAACAGAGTCATAAAAATTGACAAATCTGATGAGATGGATGATGGGGAAGAGCAGTTTAATATTAGGGTCTGAGAGGACCTTGAGCAGACGATTCCCAGCCCTAATAATTGTCTTGAGATTGCTCCTCATGAGGGGGATATGGACAAGTTTTGAAAAATTTACTGAACGTTATGCTTTGGTCAAAAATTTAAAAAGCATCTTAATCACCATCTTTGTACAAAATGAGAGCCATTTTTAATTGATGTTGCAATAAACTTAGAGTTTATAAAACCTCAACCTATATGAAAAACTTTTTTAATGCACAATTTATTATTAGGGAATGACTTTGACAGAAAACATGTAATTATATTTCGCATCTATATATTCTTTTAAAATAATGTAGATTATCACAGACATACCTGCATATTGACTAGCTGTTCACGTTGGGCATGATGCAATCTCTTCGGTGATTCACGCTGCCTTTGTAGCTCCAATTGCTAAAAAAAAAAAAAAAAAATTCAAAACAAAAGGCAAGTAGGATATTTCTCCTGTCGCACAAGTAAGTTTTCAATTTTGATCAACCTTACCTCTAATTGAAATATGTCTTTAAAAAAAAAGAGAGAGCAATAAGAAAGAAACTATCTCAAAATGACAATATGCCAGAGTCATATCTCTGTTTCTAACTTATGCTGCCATGCAGCATAACCTGACCTGTCTTTTCTGGGCCTCAGCCTGCTCTCTCTCGGCCGCCTCCCTCTGCATTCGCTCCTCCTCTTCTTTCTCTTGCTGCTGCTGCTGCTGCTGCAACTCTAAGTGAAGACGCAACTCCTGCTCATGCTGAAGCTGAAGCTGACGTAACTGTTCTTCTTCCTCTTGCTTCCTCCTTCTGCATGTAAAAGATTGAAATATATATAACAATAAGCATATGTAAAAAGATGAAAACACATAAATAAACATTTTTTTAAAGCAAATTACAAAACGTACAAGTAATACAAAATCATGTGAATATTTAAAGAAGGGGGTGGGGGGGAATGATTCGCATGTCATATGTAGAAAATGGAAATGTGGAAGTGCTATATTTATCCCTTCTTTTTTTTTAAAGTTTTTAAATCATAATATATCCTACTTTGTTTTTTAACACAAAACTATTATAACAAACTTCCATTGTAACAACCATGATTGCAATTTGTCCGAATGCAAACAATTTTATGATCTGATAAAGCTATAAACAAATTGACTCTTTTTTTTTTTCTTCACAAAGAGGAAAAAAAACTTTTTCTGCCTTTAGATCTTCAGACTTGAAACTTGCTTTACACTTTTCCTTGAAACTAAGAAAAAAATCAAATTAAACACTGAGCAAAATCAAGACATACATTTCTTCCTCTTGCTTTCTCTGCTCTTCTTGTAATCTTCTTTTCTCCTCTTCTTTTCTTTTCTTCTCCTCTTGCTTCTTGAGTTCCTTCTCTCTTTTCCTTTCCTCTTCCTGTCTTTTCTTTTCTTCTTCCCTGCGCCTCCTCTCAGCTTCTTGTTGCTCTCTTCGCTGATTTTCAATCTCCCTCTGGATCTGCTCCTCTTCCAGACGCCTTGCTTCTTCCTCTTGTCTTCTTGCCTCCTCACGTTTCTACGGTGAAAAAAAAAATATATGATCTCTTTGATAATTTTAAACGTCATAAAACATACAACATTCTTTAATCTAGTACTTTCTAAAACTAAATAATCACTGGATTCTGAGATAATATGAAGATTATCTTTCCAAAGATCTCTCCTTTCTCCAAAGAATATACACATTTCTGCCTATTCTCTAAAATATAACTCACATATAGGAAATCTTACTGCCAATAGGGGAATCATGGATTGGATAACAACCGCAGCAGTCAAATTTAAAGATCAACTGCTTTGATGCCTTGTATGGATTCTAAGCAGGTCCAACAAAATCAGGAGGAGGAGACCACATTACAAACTTATCGTCCGACAGACGTAATTATTGAACCCTTGTGTTCGTAGAAAATCCGAAAAACAGTTTCAAGTAATCATTGAAAAATGACTTTCATCACCCTTATACTATTCTGGATGCAAACCAATGAAGAGGCAAACAGTTTTTCAAATGGCTCTTTCATCCTACCAACCTGGATATCTATCTGCTTCTGTCTCTCAAATTCCTCCTTCTCTCTTCTCACAAGTTCTCTCTGTTGTTCAAGCTCCTCTTGTTGTCTACGCAGCTCCTCTTGTTTCCTCTCCATTTCTTGCTGACGCAGCAACTCTTCTTCCCTCATTCTCTCTTCTTTTCTCTGACATGGAGGAAAAATTACAACAGAAAAAGTGTTCTTCAAATATGTTTCAACTCCACAAATAAAGCTCTTACAATCTTAGCATTCAAATGCTTTTGGGTTTCTTTTTTGCACCATATTAAGTTTTAGGAGTACTCGATTCATACAATTGTAAAGAATCTTTGAAGAAAAGTCAGTAAATGCTGACAGAATGCATCTGGTGATATAATAAACCTTATCTCCTATAGATCCTTCCTTAAAAACTCAAAAGCAGATGGGGTAAAAGATTAAGATCAACCATATCATTTTGCTACTTATACAAAGTTTCTTTCACTATTCATTACAAAATGAAAAGCTTTGACAGTATGGCTCAGACCAATAGTGAAGATATTAATTACAGTTTTGTGCCTTGAAAGAAGTAATGCAGTAATGCCTATGTCACTTTTGAAATATATCATTTTTTTAACAAAGCTTTTATGAGAGTTCTATAATAGTCATGAAGTAATAAGGCCAGCTCTTTTTGATTCATCTACAATCATCTAAAATGAGTGTTTTCCAAAGATTATAACAAAAAAGGAACGCTTCAGTTAATAGGTTTAGCTGAACACTACCTGAGACAAGCAGTTCTTTTAAATAGATTAAACAACTGAAATCACTCCCCAGATCTTGCCGTAAGCCAAGCAAAAATTTTGTAAATTTAAATTTAAACGAAGAGAAATTTCATAGCAGCAAGTTGACTTTTTGAGATTCTATAGATCTACAATTTACTAACATTGGCAGTCTGAGTGATCTCTGGAGCAATCTCTTAACCATCCTTTTATATCCACCCCCTACAGCTTCCAGATCATACTAGTTATGTTATACCTGGGCTAATTAGGTAAACAGCATACAAACAATTCATGCAGAAAAAGACTAGAAGTTACTGCCTTATATTGCTACTTCTGTTAATATTAAATACATGCATTATAATTTCAAAATTGGTAGGGGGGCGGGGGGAGGGGGGGAAGATCCAATAGTCTGTAATATTTTTGTATTGCTTTTTTTTTTTTTTTT
>BLXT01002679.1:928893-943872 GCA_019648995.1 Plakobranchus ocellatus
TTTTTTTTTTTTTTTGAAAACATAACTTGTCAGTCTTTCTCATAGCCACTTGCTTTCATAGCAGATTGAGAACTGTTAAAAATGCATGTATCACTTACTCTCTTTGGTTGCTCTAGCTGTGTTTTATAGGCTGGCAACAAGTTTTCATTGCCTGCATCAACGTCCCACAAGGACATTGACTGGGGCTGGGGTTGGGACTGAGGCTCAAGTTGAGACCATACACCTAGGAGAAAAGTCAAGAAGAAATACTTTGCTGTTGATACCATTCACATATTTGTGTGCACCCAGTGAAATAATGGTGATGAGGATTGCCCACAAAATAAAGAGCACATGATTAAGGAGAGGAAGGCATTGATGAATTACTTGAAAAGAATTTGTGCTAAAGCTTGGACACATCAAGGGGTAATAGTGGAGATCAACAAGAATATTGACAACAGGGAAATAGATCTTTTAAAAATAAGTAGATGGTAGCCCTTTTTTTTTTCTTTCCTTTTCTTTTTCATCTATTACATTATCAATTTTCATTGTCCTTCAAAATATATTTTCAAAAAGATCATAGACGATATTTTATTTTTCACTGAAGTTCTGAGTGTCATTTGACAAACAAGAAACTGATGGTTTATTTTTCTCATTTATGAAAACATTAGGAAAATTCGTTCAGAATTTTCTTCAAGAAACTAGGCTTGACAAGTTGGTAAAAAAAAATAGTAAAAACTATAACATGGCAAGAACATATAACATACAATAGGATCATAAAATAGTGTCTGTATCAAATATTGAAAACAATGAGGAAGCTTGTGAATTTACCAAAAGCTGCATGAAAAGGAAACTTAAATGAGGCGATAATATTGGACAGCCTTATTAAAAGACATTCCACATAAAAAATGTAGACTATTTTTGTTTTCCTTTTTTTTTTAAATTTCAGTCACTCAATTATATGCAGCCTGTGATTTTTGCCACTAAATTATGGACTTTAAAAGTTTTCTGAATTTACAAATGATTCAGTAAGGGAGCCCTTGCTATACTTACTAGAGGCAGGCGGCTGTTGAGACATGTTGCCCCACACTGACAGTCCCTCCTCTTGTGTGGGTAAACTGCCGTGATTGTTGCTGGCCGCTAGTGAGGAAGCAGAGGATGACGAGGACGACGAGGAGGCAGCCAAAAGTGTGTGTGAGATACCTGCGTTAGTGACAGGCTGGGACTGGGGAAACGGCTTGGGAACAGCTTCTTCGTTGGAAGCCGTACTGACAAAGCAAAGGAAGATGTTTGGAACAAAAAAGCACCAAAAACAAATTGCCATAAGCTAAATATCATGAGTGAAAAAAGTGAGGAAATAATGGAAAGTGTTTTTGTGCATTTCAAGGTGATCTCAGAATTTTATGCTCTTGTCATGCTAGGGCAACAATGCAACTTAACATGCAATAATTTTTTTAACACTAAAATTAAACAAATAAATTGTTTTCAGCCCATGTTTTTAAAATGTTTTTTCATAAAACACTAGGCTTAGGCCTTGGTAAAGAACAAACACAGTTGTAGCTAGTATTTTTTTTCACATTAAAAAGCCCACAGTTCGCAGTTTCATGCCCCATAAATGGTTTAAGATGTTCAACTTGCGACTTAAGACTCATGGGATTCATTAATCTAAAGACAAAGAGTAGCATTCAATTTTTAGTACTTGATTATTAATCATGTTGCCAAAGCTCTTCTTCACATTCTCAATTTTTGTAATTATCGGGCGAATAACTTGAGCGAAGTAAAATATTTTGATCCCAAATCTTATTAAATGCATCCTTGTTTGCTCCATAAATAACAGTTTCTATAACTATCTTTGACAGTTCATGTTGATTAATCATGAATAAGAATACTAAACAATACTTTACACATCCCTGACTTTTTGCAGCATCTAAAGTGCTTTCACTAAACTGATTCTATTGTTTCAGAGATGTTTTCACATTAGGAAAGTAGCACTCAGGAGGCAAAAGTGTACACCATAGTCAGCAAATGTAAGCTCAGACAAGCTGTAAATTATACTCAGCAAAAAGCTGATAGGCGCCTCTTACCCTCATAGGTCATTTAGAATAACCATTGCATGATTTACGCTATTCTTATTCTTTTCTAATACTGCTGTAGCCAAATGGAGAGCAGCACATCGTCAGTGTTATGTCTACAAACGATACTGGTTCCCTTGGCCTTGGCAAATTTCAAGTAAAGGCATATTAAAACACCAAAATTACATTTTATAACACAGGTCTTGCAAATACTCTACAGAGTTACAGTTGAACAAAATTCTAAGGATGACAAACACCAATTCCTCAAAAACCAATGTGTTGCAGTTCCTTTTTTTTTTGACCCTTTATAATTTCTACACTTTTGTCATACTTATTCATACTGTCGACACTGATTCATCAAACTATTCATTCCCTGACTGTACCAAAAACAATGTCATCTGTATGTCTTAAATCATTATATAACCAATAATGTTAACGAATCAGCAGCCCTACATATTTGGGTACTGGACCCAGACTCTCCTGCTGCTGCAAATGTATTCTCAAATTAGGCCAATATACACAGCAGAAACATCGATTATCTTTCAAATTTACAAACTTCCAATCGCCTCAGCTTTGAAAATACGACTTTTTTCACCTATGCCTCATTCCAGCAGACGATGAATCTAGCATTAGACCTAGTTCAAATACCAGGAGCTATGCCAGTCATGGATGAGGATTTGTAAAGACAATTTTTCTAGCTTATTCAAATACATTACCTTTGATTGTGAGACTCAAAACTTTAAAAAAATGTGGAATAAAACGAGGGAAATAATTCAATAACAGTATTAGAGTGCATTTAAATAAGGTTATCGCCTTGGATATTTGGATGCTGCTTTGTCAAATATATATTCCCCAAAGAATTCAAGGAATCCATGTTCCACTGTATATATTTTTCAAACATTAAACTCAGAGTTGAATTAGCTGCCACAACACAAAAATTTCAATCATTTTCAAATATCACAAAATTTGAAAAAAAAAAATTATTTCAAATTATTTCAGTGACGTCATAAAGTCAGAATGGTCATATGTATATCCAGCAAAGAAATACCTCATGTTTTCATAAAGCTAAGAGCGATCTTCAAGACATATGAGCTACCTAGGAGAATGGGTGCGTTGTTGCTGCTGCTGTTGCTGTTGATGTTGTTGCAACTGCTGCTGAAGTAGTAGTTGCTGCTGCTGAATGTGCTGCAATTGCTGCATAACCATCGGATTGGCCTGCATCATCACCTGCATAGACAGTTGCTGCTGCTGTTCCAGTGGGAGGGACTGGAAGTTGTCCTGGTCATGTTGCAACTGTTGAAGTGTCTGCATTTGCATTTGTCTGGAGGAAGGAGATATTTAGAGAGGCAGATTAAAACTTTTGTGTAAGTGTGGAAGCACTGATTTCACATGTGATAAAGTTGGAAAAAAGACAATGAACAGAGTCAGGTTTGAAATCTTTGTTAATTTTACTCTTGTACTTGGTTTTGTATTCCTTCTCTTTTACTACACAGAGTTTCTTAATTTGTTATTTAAAAAAAAAAACAAAACAAAAAAAAAGATCTTGTATTTGAGCATCATCTCAGTAAATCCACATTATTTTTTTCTTTAATGTGAATTAGTGAGGTCCTCTTTTGCTCATCCCTGACTAACAATTAACTGGCTACTGTCCCAGCTTACCTCATGAGAAAAGTTTGTTTCATGTAATCCTGCTGCAGAACCATCATCTGCTGCAGCAGGGAAGCCTGCAGAGGGTTTTCTAGCGAAGATACTGGCATGGAGGGCAGTAACGGATTTGCAATGGAGGGAACGGACTGGGGCAGGCTGCTGGTTACAGAATTCATCGGATTAACAGGGTTAACAGCAGGTGTCGAGCTGGCCAAGCTCGCTGTTTGCAAACTCTCCTCTGGAACAGCGACAGTAGATGACTGAAAACAGCGAAATTGAAAGGGTTAAAATTCAGATCCAAAGCAATGTTTTTTTTTTTTTCACTATAAGTCAATGACACAACAAATTTTCACATGAGCTTAAATCTTTTTTTTTTTTTTTTAAATTAAAAACCATATTCTTCACCCTAAATTTTACAGCATTTTGTAATCATTACAGAATCAACTCCTTTCAGAAAAGGACTTAATTGACACGCTCCTCCATTCCCAAGAAGCAAATGATTTAGCATGAAAAGTATTTTGAAATTAACAAAGTTCTTTCAAGCAATTTTTTTTTACCTACCTTGATTCTGATCCAGTTAACAAGAGTTTGTTGTGAGAACTTTAACTCACTGATTACTTTTACTGCAACCTTTGCCTTTTTTACACCACAATAACAGATTTTCAAGGTACCATCGATACTAAGATTAGCTTCTTTAGGTGCCTTGTCTGAAATACACAGCAGCCGTCATGTTTCTCCACTCAGACTCATTAAGTTAACCTTATAAAGTTATTGTTGTTACCCTTTCCTATTATTCCTAAACTTACGACTTTCAATAAAAGTGACTCTCTGTCTACCTCTACTGCGTTTGCCTTAAATCTTTTCAGTGATTGTTAAGTGCCCTAAACCTTGTGTTGCAATATGTCCTAAAAATTGTATAAAAATTGTATTTGCTGACTTTGAAGGCTGAAGGAAAATCTTAAAATCGGCACAGGCATATAATTTCCTTTAGTGTTTTTTAAATACACTGAAACTGCCAGTACACAGTAAATAAACTGCCGAAAGTCAGCCGTAGGTACAGAATTAAAGAAAAGATATTCCTTAGTAATTTAATAATACAAAAGACATTTCTTAGTAATTTTATAATACAAAAGAAAAAAAATAACAGGCTCACAATAAGTGGAGGTAATGGTGTCCCTGGCAAGAATGGCACTCTCCCATATCGCTTTATAAGCTCTCCTACAGAACAGAAACATATCTCTCAGTATAAAACAAGCAAGACATGAAGCAAAGTAAGCCTTATTTAAAATATCTAAAGATGAAAGAGATATGAAAATTTAAAGGCATGAGTAAAGATATGACTATTTTGAAGATTACTCTCAATCAGTTATCATTGATGTTTTAAGTTTAAAATAAATTTTTTTTAATATTCATTTTACACTAATTTCAATTTTAACAGCGGATAACACACCAGCACTCTAAAAAACTTCCCTTTTAGCCTCAAATTGGTCCTCAGAATGGTCATTTTTCACAGTTGCCCAAACTTGCTGTATAAAGTAACATTTCAAAGCTTTACAAGCTCAAAACTAGTGATCTAGTGATCACCATTGATTTATAAAAAAAAAAAAAGGCTGTTCTCAGGCTATGTCCTCTGATCAGTACTTGTAATTGAAAAGTGTTTATAAAGCTTAGCATTACATAGTATAAAGTTTTCATGTTTACTCATTAACTCTCATTACAACATTTCAAAACCACCAAACACAATCTACCGGAAAATGTTTGAAAGATTGATGATATCCACACAAAAAAAAATTTACACATTAAAAATAATTCAAATTTTTACTATCCCTTCCTAAAGTAATTTTTCTTTGTCCCATAAAGCTCATCCACTTTAAGGTTATTTCAACTTTTGTAATTTATCAAGTTGGAGAATTGAAAACAAAGAATAAGATAAAGACCTGAATAATCCAATCTCTTATACTAATGGCTGAACACCACCTGATGAAATGTGCATGGAAATCAGCTTACCTAACTGCTTGAATGAATCATCACAGCCTCTTTTGACAACTAGACTCATTGTAAAGTAACCAGCACTAAACCACTGCGCCATTTCCTCATTTGTGAAAGGACCTTGTGTAATGGAAGAAATAACAGAAATCACGTCTCTTACGATTTTTCCATAACAAACTAAAAATCAAGCAAAAATTGGCAGTTGTTCTGTTCAGACCTGCTCAAACAGGTGGCAAGTTGTATTTTACACACCAATACAGCAAAAAATAACATTGAAACCATTTCCCTCTCATGAGTGCGTATATGAGATAACACCCAGAAGGACTTAGCTCAAGACATTTAGCAGTAAAGTGAGCACTTCTCTTTTGAAGGCATTTTCTTTTAAGCCCAGTCTCTTTATTTTTTTTTTATGCCTCCTTTTACACATTCTCCCTCTGCCCTACAGCTTAGTGACTGGATTTTTTTTTAGTAATCGCGCACACTCCATTAGAAACAAAAACATCGTTGAAGGTCTTGAAATCACTTTCTGTCTAATTTGCATTGCTTTGGAATTGCTGATGACTGAAGTAAACAGATTATAATGTGTGCAATCAAGTATTATAAACAAAAATCAATATAACAAAAACATATTTTGATCTCATATTACAGCCAATGGAGATCTGTTTTAAAAAAAAAGCTGAAGAAAATCCTTACCTTGAATTTCTCCTTGGGGATCTTTGTAAAACCATTTATTAGCATGTTCATGTGTCAGTGGTAGCGCTTCACGGGAAACATCACGTGGGTGCCTATCTTTCTCCTGAGTTCAATAGGTAATTTCAAGAGAGTTTAAAATTTTAAAGCGTAAGTTTGTGCTATGATAAGATATGAAAAGTATTTCTAAATTAAAATTGGACTGGTTTTCCAAGATAATACTTTTAATACTTTTAAAACTTGTGCACTTTTAGAATGTGAATGTATTTAAAGCACAGGTCTTATTCTAAATACATTTCGTTTTCTTACTCCACAATTCATGAAATAGCATCAAATCATCATTCTGTCTTCAAAATAAACTTGTTTTTTTTTTTAAAAAGAGCCAGTGCCCAAAGGTGGACACTCTATAACATCTATTCAAATACAATTAGCATCATAACCACATAAAATGATTTAAAAAAGAGAATACACCAAGACCATGTTGGCATTAGAAAATATTTTACACAGGGCAAAGGAGGATGAGAAAATTGCATTCTTTCACAGTGTTTTTTATCTTTGCTAAAAATTGAAGAACAAGCAATGCAGAGTGTTTAGCACATTAAACCTTGTCTAGTCTGCTAGAAGAAAATTTAGGACCACAGGTTTACCCCCCCCCTCTTTAAAAACCGATTTATAGTATCCTGTACATGTGTTTTATTGTGCTTCCTATTTTGTTCATCTCATCACATACAGTAAAATTTAATTTCTAAATTTAAAGGCAAGTGTAATTAAATGGAGTCCAGATATAATTTGTAAAGGTGTGAGAGGAACAAACAAGTTTCAATTTTTCATTAGATGAGAAATTGTTTTTTGCAAATCTGTTTTCTTCACAAGCAGAAAAGCATCACTTTAAAGCCTTTAATTACTGCAGCCTTTAGAAACCACATGTTGGATAAAAGCACTTTTATAACTTTTTTTTTCTGTACAAGTCTGTAATTCCATAACTGTCTATCAAGGGTGCTGACCTGAGTTATCAACACCTCCAAATATAAAGCTTGTTTTATATTGCCCTGCTACACGAGAAAAGGATTGATTTCCTCACTTAAACAGTGAGTATTCGAGATTTAAGAAATTTAAGATGTGTGTAAATTAAACAAAGTATCAGCTGCATGACATTTTAAGTATAAAATTTTCATTTACCAAATCGAAATTCCATAAAATCTTAAGGAAAAAATAAATAAATGAATGAACATGCACTAACTGCATCAAGAGTCATCTGGGCCACAAGGTTTTGAAGAGACTTTTCCACGTGAGCATAAGCAGGATCTATGCTAGTGCGTGACGGGGCTGACATCCCCTCTTGTAGTGTCTGGTGCTGTAGTGGTGGCATCTGCTGTTCAGGCTCTAGGACAGGCATTTGGAGAGAAGTTGCTGTAGCACCCACGGCACAGGCTGTTGATGATGAGGAGGAGGAAGAGGGCGTGTGTGCAAGAAGGTACTGCTTCTGTTGACTCATATCATAGGGATAGGACTGTGATGATGATGAGGATGTCGATACTGCCAAGTGGCTGTACTGGCCAGGGGGAGCTTTTGCTTTATCTTCATCCTCTCTCTGAGGAAAGGCAAAGCCAGAGTCCTCCACACCTAGGAGAGTTACAAAATAGTTCAGTGAGGACGCAGAATAAGAGGAAATGATAATGAATGCAAAAACTCAGTAATGAATAACAATATTGAACTAAAAAATAAAAATGTTGCTTGGATCATTGCAAGTCTTCATAAGTAGAAAATTGAAGCAGTGTTTTTCTTTTTTACACCTTTTTGTCTTTTTCTCTATCAACTCTCATATCTCCTTGATCTTTCAGAGTCTTCAATTTTTCGTTTTAGAATTCTTCCAGTGCCCTTTTTAAAAGTCTACCTCAATTTGAAAAAAATTTTTTTTTTTTTATTATATACCATTGAATATTTTTATATCTTTTTCCTTATTTATTTCTAACTAATAATACATTTACATATTTATGCACATTATCCATACACAATGCTAGTACAAAAATACCCATAATGTTTTGATCTTTTCCCTAATATATTTGAAGAAGCCTGTGCAAATTATGGGGATGAGTTACAAGAACCTTTATTCTCAATTAAAATATGATGCATAGAAAATTGCACATAGAAAGGAGGCTTGGTAGCTTTGTGTAAGTTGGCACCAGAAAAGCAGATCTTTTTGGGTAATGTCAAAATTACTGAAAATTATTCACAGAGAAGGATTAATGTGGTTTTTATATACCTTGCTTTGATAATTCTTGAATCTCAGCTACTTGTGAAGGTTCGTTGAGGGAGCTTTTCCTATCTGGAGCCTGTACATCTCCATTTTCCTCCTGGCCACCGCTTGCTTCATTTCCCTGGCCACCGTGACTTCCACCATTACGGGCATTGGGAGGAATGTACTTTCGGACAGTATGAGCTTTATCACTGCTGCTGCTCGAGTGAGACAGTTCAGGGCCACCCTGATCACCTGGGTGAGTATGGCTTGGACCACTAAAGCCTTTTTTCCTCTGCAAATAAAGTAGGCATGCTTGAATCCTATTGCAAAAAAAAATTTTTTTTTTTAAATATGCCTCTCAACAAACTTTTTGAAAAGTTTTGCATTTAGGTCTGACAAATTTTTCATGGAAAAATGCAATACTGTGTTGCTGAAAAACTAAAAATGTGGGCTTTCTGATTATTTTTATTCACATCAAATTAACAGGACAAAAAAGAACAACAAAAAAATCGATGTTTAACGTACTAAAAATAATCTGTGGAGTTTGTACTGATGATGATTAGTTAAAAGATTACATTGGTCTTTAATGTGATATTAAAGACCTGTTTACAATTATTTAATTTAATGGCATTAAGAGAGGGGCTCTTCGATTTCTCGCTTGTACAAATTGAAAGAAAGATAAATATTATGTTAGTCACTTTGTCATTTCACGGAAGTCACAAGTATATTTCTTTACAACAATACTGGATCGTTAAGTTTAAGTAATTTGGTATTAGTCAACTGAAAATTGATAAACATATTGAAAGCAAATGTGAGCCAGGAATGGCTATAATTGCAGACAGGTTTAAAAAATAAAAAAAAAAAAAAATTACCTTTTCAGTATCTTCATTACTTCCAGGCTCATTCCTTGAATCAGGGTGCCTTCTCCCCTAAAATATAAAGTCAATTAGAAAACAAGTGGACATGGAAATATGAAACTAAAAATATATTGTATTGAATACACCAAGATTTTCATTCAATAAGAAAAAATACCCACTGAATATTTTTTTTTCAAACAAATCCTTTTATGTAAACCTGTTACAACTATTCCCAATATTTTTACACTTTTGAAGGTGTGAAACATTTTTTAGATCTAATTTCTGAAGATTAACATGCCATGCTACCTAGAGCTATTTGTATCTAGATATCCCAGATCTCTAGTTTTGTCTGTTTTGCTTTGGGCTATAAATATATTTGGTTCCTCCGCTTTATCAAGGACATTTCTATTGTAGCCTAAAAAGGACACAGATTTCAGTACAGCGAATGAAGTTTCTGCAAAGGCAATATTAACAATATGTGCTCACAAAAAAAACCAGATTCACAATATGTGATGCTTTTTGACAACTCGGAACATAAAGTACTCTCAGGGTGTCATAGCATGAATCGTTGGTTTAACTTGATAACTTTTGGTCCAGATATACTCATCCAAGCATCAAATTCGTGAATCAGAAAATTGAGTTTACAGATTTGAATACAAAAAGTGCATGATATTAAAATTCATAGTGTGTTAAGGTAAAACTGATTTTAATTTTAGGTTGGAATTAAAAGAGTAAAAAAAAAAAGTAACCTCCATGAGTTCTGAACAGGGATGGTAAAACAACCTGCTTTGATCACTTGCAAATAAAAATTTTGATTGAGACCAAAACATGCACTGCAAAATGTGTGTCTCTAAACAAAATGGATCTTGATTAAAAACCTAACTGACCAGCAGCAAGGATTAAACATCACTTTACATTTAAGACATAATCAATCTTTCTTTACCCAAACATTTGATTATTTACTACTAGGAGCTGAAATAAATTACAAAAATATATGTCCTCATGATTAAAACCTCCATGTAAAAAAAAAAAAAGGCATGAATTTTTTTCCTATAATTTGTAGCAGTTAATTTAGAGCATGCCACTCTAATTCAATCATCAATTTTACAAACTTCTTTGGTAGAAACGAATGCACCACTGGAATCAAAAGTTCCTGGATCATCCCCAACATCATCTTCTACCCATTCTGGCATCTCAACTGCAAAAAAAATTACAATTTCAACATTACAGAGTAGACTACATTCCCTAACTTAAAATTCCCTCCACCCTATTTCCCTGTCCTCTGTCCAACTCTTCCCCCTCCCAAAAAAAAATCAACTTTTCTGCTCTAAGTTCAACCAAAACAATTTTTCAAATTTAAATAACATAAATAATTGTTTACAAGGATAGAAGAAGAAATAAGTGAGAATATCTATAACAAAATGTAGATTAACATCAAACTATATAAAATTTGTTTCCCTTTTTTAACAGTACGTAATATCCATCTTTTAGAGAAATTCAGTTCTTGTGAAAATAAACTTCATTCTGCTCTCAACACCATTAAAAGTTTCCCTTTTGCATTGTACAAAACCTTCTTACCATCATGATCATGAGATTCACTGGTTCGTCGTGGCCCACGCATATCTTGGTCAAATCCACGACGAAGAGGGGGCAGCCTTCTCTCTCCCTCAAATGCCCCAAGGTCTCTTGGCTCCCTCCAGTCTCTTCTACTTTGTGGCCCTAAGGAAAAAAAATTCATTTAAAGTTTAGTGTTCACTTGAAAAACAACAATTAGCATAATAAACTCATAATCTTCTTTCAAGTATGAACTAAATGAATATTTTGTAAGTTTCAAATACAGAACAAATAATATGAATTACTGAAGACAAATATATAATTTAAAAAGTTTTTTTTTGTAAATGACCATATTTGTTTTAGCATTCACAAGTTCAATGATCAGCAAAAGTTTTTTTGACACATTGAGTTCTGAACGTAGAAAAGATGATAATTTCTACTTGCACAGAGTAAAAATTTTCTCATCTCCATCCCAGTTCTTTCCATAGTTATGTGAGTGTCAAAGCTCTAGTGCAAAAGTATCCATAGCCATATTTGCTCCATTTAGCTTGGTTGATAGTTAAATCATAATAGATAAAAAAAAAAAAAATTAAAAAAATAACAACAAAAAAAACATACCAGCAACAAAAGCAAAAAAACAATGAACAACTGACCCCATCTAGGGTTAGGATCACGTTGCTGTGTACTTCTCCAGCTTCCTTCATCTTCTTCATCATCATCGTGCCTCTTGTCCCGCCAATTGTTATCACTAGCTGAACGGGAATATTCACGTTTTGTATTCCCACTTGATCCTTCTTCGTAGCCTCTGGAATAACTGCGCTCTAGCTTCCTTCCCCTGAAATGCAAAGTTAATTATTGAACAAAAAATTATCTTTGAATCAATCCAATGCATGGTTGTTTCAGTGCCACATGATCATTAAGCTCTTAAAATTTATAGCTTCAAGTAACATCAACTTTTTATGAAAAGCTTGCAAGTTCAAAGAAATTTTCAAATTAAAAAGCAGGTACACATATTTTATTGATTAAATGAGCTGACATTAGGAATATAAGGATATATTAAAGAAATTCTAGCAATACTAGACACACCAGCAAGAGACATCAGTGAAGATAAATCAAGGATCTAAATGAAAATCTGGGCCTTTTTTAAATTCAGTTCATGCCATTTAAAAGACATGCCCCGTTGGGATAAAAAAAAAATTCCAATTATTCAACAGTAATGGCTATGCCAACCAAGTAAAATTTGCAAAGTGGGAAGGAATTGGATGTAAGCATAGAGAGGGGCAACCTTTTTGAGAGGGAGAAAAGTTGATGAGGGAGTGAAATTCGCTGCATAATATTTTTTCACAATTCTAAAGCTAGTTTCATACCAACTTAAACTAGAGAAGTATCTTTTAGAGAGAGACACATTGCAATAGGGAACAATGAGACAGAATTCCAAAGAGATACGAGAAAATATTTTTAGAAACATAGGTGCTGGGGAGTTGCAGCTTTGGCAAAAGAACGGTGGCAAAATGCTGGCCTTAGCTTTTAGGGGAGAAAAAAATCTTAACCCTGTGAAAGCTCTGAGCTCAGCAAAGAAAGCTGGAGAATAGGGAACGATAAATAGCAGCCTTGAGTCACCTCAGATAACACCAAATTTATGGTTTGGGGGGGGGGGAGAATCTTTCTTTGTATGCAGTGATAGGTCAGTAGACAAGAAAAGCGTTGTTGGCACAACGAGGACAAGGTACTGGTGTCAGGCATGTAAAGTTGAATGTCACATGCAATTGCTCAACGGCAGGTGACAGATCACTGTCGCCTGAAATAACAGCGCATTCAGCTGGACCAGTATTCAGATAATTTTCCATCGATGAGCCCCATCATTAAAATTGTGAATGAGGTTTCTCATTATTTTACAAAGAATACCAATTTGTCTGTGTTCTCTTTCCTAACAACAACTTGCTTGATTATGTTTTGCACTTTTACTTCTGTTATGGGTTTTCAAGTTGTGCAGTATCTGCACGAAAACAGTAATAGCTAACACAATTTTTTTAACTTGGAGTGCTAAAACCATAAATTATATGAAAGCCAAAAAAAATTCTTGCAGCCCTATCACATTATAAAAAAAAATTTTATGCACCTTTAAAACAATCTAAGGCATGCAAAAATCTTGTCTTGGTTTCAGTTATGTAGGTGAAGATCAAATTTTTTCAAGAAAAAATGTTAAGTTGGAAAACCCCAAATAGTTTGCTATAAGAAAATGTATGGTTTCTACATCTTTATCTCTTCTACACTTGTTCCTACATTTGAGTGGGTTTACATAGAGAATCTCTCATACCTTCCCATTCACTGATCAAGGGTTAAATGAGTGAAAAAATGAGTGAAAACAGAATTTCAGGATGAGAATCCTTGAATTTCTTGGATGATAAACCTCTAGAATACTAACCAACAGGAGGATACAGGGACATGTCTCAGCCAATATGATTTTAACAAAATATCAAACAAAACATGGTTTCCTCCCTCAATACAAGCTGCCTTGAGACCTGTGCATATTATTTACTAAAGCCATTTTATACATAACTAGCCCACAATACTTGAATATGGTTATTTAATAATAACATCATTACTTTCTAGTCTAAATCAATCCATAAACTATGAAAAATTGAGATCCAAGAATCCACCAGAGTGATAAAATTTGAAATTAATATGTTTTACAAGTTGATAGAGGTATTGTAAGTATCCTTACACTTGCTCCCAACCATCTTGTGTTGTCCGATGATATCCAACGTCTCCATTTTCTGATCTTGGAACGTAGCCCTCCCCCCGACCACGTCCTAGTAAAAGAAAAGACTTAATGTCAAGAATATCTAGCCATGAAACGCTTTAAAAAATAATTTTTAAATATAAATCAGGCTGTGACTAAAATTTGAAAACTTCAGCGTTACAAAAAGAAAATGAAAAAATAAATTCATAGGGATGAAGACAATAAAAGGACAAATGTGATACAATGGACCTTACTTTGAAATACACCTCAACAGAAGACCAAATGAGAAATAAATGACATTTTTTATCTTCTGACATAGCACGAAACTGTACTTTTCTAGCTATGCCATGGTGAAAACTGGAAGATGTGTTGATTGTGCCCTCAGATTTAAGTGTTTCAATTTTTCTTTAAGGGATTACAAAGAGAGAGAAAAAAATGTAGAGTTCTTTTGTCATTAACTATGTGCCAATTGAATGGCCTAAAGATATATTTTGTGGATAATATACAAAAATAATGTTACACAAGTATCTATAAAATATGGCAAAAACTTAAGAGATAGTTTCTTTATTTTGCTATACATAGGCAATGCTGAAAAATGTTTATTTTAGAAATTTGGTGAGATAACATCTGTGTGAGAAAATTTTGTTGCTAAAAAAACTGCCTGCTCCAAATGATTTATGTGGTAATATTTCGACTGGAATCAAGAGGACAAGGACTAGTGAAATAATTATACCCCACCTCTCCCTCTGCCTCTGTCAGCTGAGCCCCCACCACGGGTTACCCGTAATGTAGGAGCAGAGCCACGACCTGCAGCACGGAGAACCCCTGTACTGTTAAAACCCTGAGCAACAAGGCGCTGAGGAGAGACAGAAATGCAATTTATGTTTTATCCATTCTTGAAATAATCAAATCAAAAACTGACAATTTGTCATCTTGCTAAATTAATGGTCTGAGACAGAAATGCAATTTATGTTTTATCCATTCTTGAAATAATCAAATCAAAAACTAACAATTTGTCATCTTGCTAAATTAATGGTCTATCTCAAGAGACAGATGACCATGACATTGATCCACCATGCTAATCTTTGAAAAAATTCTCTTTCCATCTGTGCTATAGTGGAGAAAAATTGGTTTTATCAAAATTCAATAATTTAAATTTATGCAAAATTGTCCGTCTAAACAACTGAGATAGACCATTTTAATTTTAAAGGT
>BLXT01002679.1:1062564-1081859 GCA_019648995.1 Plakobranchus ocellatus
CCCCCCCCAGAAAAAAAGCCGAAGAAAAATCAACATCAAAAGTACTGGTGTCACATGAAAAAAAAGACTACCAAACAATATCTATACAAAACACTTTGGAACAAAAAGAGAAATGGACAATTTCCTAAAAGCTAAGGAGAAAATTAACTGTAAAAGTAGACTAAAATTTGTATACCTACCCTGACCACCTGAATGAGCTGATAAAGCTCTCTGAGGGCATGGGAGGCAAGTGGAATGCATTTAAAAAACAAAACAAAACAAAACAAAAACTATAATGAAACTAGCAAGACAGTTAAAAAAATGAAGAGTATTAATTTGTCAAGCACAGCATTACTTTCAGAGAGTAAATATTCTCTCTGGTCTTTTCATCCATTTCAAACACACTTGGTTAAAGTGGGGGTTTTTTTGTTGTTTTTTTTTTTAAATGATTGATAAGCATTGCAGTCACTATAGATTCAGTTGCAATCATCATCATGTTGCTTCTGTAACAAACTGAAGAGATTTGAAGAGGCTTATTGCAAGTCATGGTGTAAAAAGAAAAATAAAGGTAGAGAAGCTGCACAATGCAAAGCATATATTATGAAGACATTCTGGCATTACCACATGCATCCATACCCCAATGGTATGTTAGATAACCTTGGGGAGGGTGGGAGTGGGGTGGAGGGTTTTGGAATTAAATTCATCATGTCAGCTTGGTAAGATTTTTTTATGAATCTTTGACTTCAAAGAGGCAAATATGCCAGATTTCCCTTTTCTTGAAAAAATTATTTACTTTTGAAATTAACACATCACACCGCAATCCAGTGTATATGGTTTTGTTGTATCTAGACATTTCTTTGTAGGTTAAAATCATTCGCCTTGAAACCAGTCTTAATGAGTGGGACGTGAAAGCATCACAACTTCCAGAAAAAAAGGAAGAACTTGCTTTTTTATCCAAAAGGCTTTCCTTTTTCTTTTTACACCAAGTTTAAATGCTTCAATCTCAGCACAGAATCATTTGTTTTCACCACGTTTTTAGCACTGGCAAGATGATTTGTAATGGAGCTTTAGCCCATACTAGTATTACAAAATGTTCCAATGGTGACTTGTGCCTCATGGGGACTGATCTTAACACATTTACCTGTAAAGGCAGAACTTACTTGTCTTCAATTTATTTTCTGTTTTTTTTTAAATGAGGGTGTTTAGAAAAATGTATATTATTATTAAGGACTGTTTGTTCAGTGAACATGTTTGATGTGAAACCGTTACTATGGGGGAAGCTCAGAAGAAGGTTACACATTCCAATAACAATATAAATGCCTTTGAAGTTCTCTCAATTTGATATGACTTGTGTAGGAAAATTTCACTTTCAATTTCAACCACTGGTCAATATATTTGACTCAGGTGAAGCTGAACTAATTTTTAATGACGAAATTTCAGTATTTTTTCCCTCCAGGAAGCAAGTTCTATTCTGATACTAATTGGTGCATGTTCAGAGTTAACAAGGACGTGACTAAGTCCAAATTAAAAAACTTTAAACATCCCTTGCATGAAACTTTTTTTTCTTTTTACCACATACAACATAACTAAACATTGTATGCTGACTTTTGAAGAAAAAAAGTGGAGGATTTTGGGAGGGTTCATGGACACAGAGCACACATTCAAAGTTCTCCATTTCTTTAAAATAAAAAAAGAATCCTTATGTTCTAATCATAAGATTTAAAAAAGTAAATAAAGGGCAAAGCTCATCGGTAGTCCAGTGTAACATAAAAAAATTATTTTGTTTGTTTTTTATTCATTGAAAGAAAAAAAAAAAAAGCAAATTTTGCTTCCTTTTTTTGGTGTGTCGCACTTTAATATAAAGAACATGTATAGTATTTAAAACAAAAAAAAGTTGATAAAACGTTTGTGTTCACATCGTAGCAATGCACACAATGCTGTTAGCAGCTATGATTAAAATTGATCAGTCAAAAGACTTTTCTTATTTCAATATCTGCGGACAGGTGAAGGGAATCGCTTTATGTCATGTGTTATCAGTAAGAGAAAAGGATTTTGAAAAAGCCTAAAAAACCTGTCAGATGAGCAGATAAGCAGTCATCATAGCTAATCATAATTCTATCTTGTATATGCACATATCTGCTTATAAGGAGAGAAAAGAGGAGAAACAGGTTTCACTATCGTTCCTCTTAACATGCCCAAAATGCCATGCCTAAGAAATGCTGTCTTGGAAACCTATCATTTAAGAGAGAAAAAAAATTATCAAACATAATTTTTTTTAAAAAATCTCTTAAATAACTGGTCTGAGGGAATCAAACAAAAATATTGAGGTAAAAAACTTTGTTTCTTTCTCTACCTGTCTGGGCCATCTCCACTGCCAGAGGCCTGGCCTGAACCTTCCTTCCCCTCAAAAGACCTCCGCTGATAGTGAGATCTGGTTGAGGATGAAAACAAGGTTTTATTGCAGTTAAAAGTAGAAGACAAACAATATCAGCTATACAATCTTGAAAAAAAAAATTGCAGCTGTGCTTGAAATAAAAAAAAATAGTTTTTCACACAGATAGTCTTCTCAAAGCAGGCATAAGCTTGCTTGCAAGCACAATAGAACATTTTTTTCTTAATGACAGCTACAGCAAAAAGTGTAGTACAAGAAAAACAAATATGCGTATATTTAATGGCACAGTCAAATGATGAAATTTTCATTAAGTAGGTGGGGATGGAGAAAGGCAGTCAATAGCATTGTCAAAATATCTCAATCATATTAAGATCACAAGAAGTGCAAAAGGACCACCTTACCTGAATCTCTGCTGAATAATAACTGACTGGTTACGACCTTTCTTCAGGCGTTCAGAATCCCTCCTGCTCACTGCTCCCAAATCCCCCCGCTTCTTTCGACGAGCATAATACGTGCGGAACTGGTTCTGGATTAACACTGCAGCTTGGCTCATCTTTTTGTAATAGGCATACTGTTCAAGACAGAACACAGAATATGCAAGTTACTTGTGTGGAGAATACAAAGAAACTGCTCACTATAAAACAGATCAATAATCCTTGTTCAATCCAATCTTTCATGTGTTTTGAAAAATTCAAATCACTTAGCCACTATTCTCACTTTTTAATAAAAGATAAGCATAGCAAACATTTGAGCATGGAAAAATAAAAGTTTTAAAAAGTGAGGAGTAAAAAAACAGAAAAAGAAGATAAGCAAGGAAAAGTAAAATGTACATAAAAAATGGAAGAAGAGAAAGAGAGAGGGAGTATCAAGGATTTAAAAAAATCAAAATTTGTAAAGAATAATAAGAAAAATGAAAGAAATTTGTAAGGACTAAATGCATAAGCAAGGCTGTATGCATGTACTAGAAGACACAACAGCACAGTATTAGTCTCTTTGATTTAGTGCCAAAATAGTGGTTCCCAAAGTAACAAAAAAGAAAACAGATTTATACGATCAATAAAGCTGATCTCAGGCATCTAGAATAGATGAAGGCTAAAAGTCAAGTTAAAGAAAGAGGGCTGAAGACAAAGTGGGAATAATGGATTTAGTTTGTAAAAAATGGGATACCAATGTGACATAAAAAAAAAAGAATGGAAGAATCCACAATTTTCCAGGAAAGTAGGCACCTCCGGATCAAAGGAGTTAAAAATGTCATCACCTACATCCGTATCTTCTCACAGATTTTTTTTTGCAAAAAAAAAAAAAAAAAAGATCCCTGACAATATCTGAATGACAAACAGTTTATATAGATCTATTTACTGGGTCAATTTTGCAATTTTCTGTTCATAATACATGTCATAAAAAAAAAAAAAGACAATAAAATATTTTGACCAATTTTAACGATAAATATTTTGTAAAATAATGAAAAACTCAAGTTGGAAATAATGATGATACCTAGAACTCAATTTTCAACTTGAACAAGATGTTTGTATTTGCAGGCCTCTAGCTTTAACATGCATCAAAACTACGATATTCCTGGGCCCCCCACACATATCGAAATATTGATTTTCGTTTTGTTTAATAACCTGATAAGAATTATAAAAGAACTCTCAAATTAGTTTTGCAAATTATCTTACCACCTCTTTTCATAAGAAAATAAATTTTAAATTAATAAGATTTCAACTGTGCAACATGACCTTTTTTTTAAGTAAAAATAATTTTAAAGTACAGAATTTGAATACTGGTGTTGGATCATCCACGACTTCTCTACCACCTTTTTCTCTCTTTGATTCAATTTACTTGAAACCATTTTAATTTCATCCTGAGACAATTTTAAAAAAATTATTTTTACAATATTATAATGGACATAACAGGTTCATAACATTTCCTGCATCTCTCTTACATTACTCTCTTAGGCATTTTTTTCATTTCTCTTCACATTTTCTTGAGAATAGAAATGGGAAACAGATCAATTAAAATCTTCTAGCGACTTAAAAAAAAAAAAAACTCACAAAAAAGACTGCTCGACTTATACTTACTGTCTTGTATCGCCTGTAATAACTTTGTATAAGGATAGCTGCTTCTATCTCCTTTTGCTGTTGTTTATCACGATAGTGCCTGTAAGCATTTTGGATGACTTTGGCTGCCTCATATAGCTTCCTTTGTTCTTGGTCTGATTTGTAAATTGCAATGTAAGAGTATATATCTCATACACTGGCCCAAAACCATATCGTTTCAAAATAAAATTATGCTCCAAAAGCAATGTTTTTTTCAAACAAATAACACATGCATCAATCAAATAAAAAAAGCTGCAAGAAATAAGTAGTCCCTTGCCTCCCTTTTTTAGTGCATTCTAGAGGTTCACATTGTGTGCCAAGTAATATAATTAATGCTCTTCCCTGCAAAATCATATTTTTAAATACTAAAAAAAAAAAAAAAATAAATGATAATAATAATTTTAAAAAAAAAAGCTGGAGTCTTTCTCTGGAAATTGAAAGTGACAATGAGTATAAAAGACAAATTTAGATCTAAATATGTAGATCTATCTATCAAAAATAAGATAAAGTTTGAAATGTGAAGGATCTTAAAACCTCCAATTTTTTTTCTTTGAAATAGGAAAAAAAGAGTGTTGAAATCTTGACTGTGATCTCAATTCCACCTTTCATCCAGATTCTAGATTAGATTTGTTGTAAGATAGGCCTACACCTAATAAAAGCTTATTTCCCTAAATTTCAATTCATTTAAAAAAAACAGGTCTATTGCAGGGCCTAAATTTTTGGCTGTTTTTAAATTAGTTATGTTATTAGTGCATCTATTAGATTAAATTTTTCTATTCTTGTATTCAAAAAGATCGGGCTTTCTGTTTGGTATCTTGTTTACAATGGATGATCAATGTGACACATTTGTAACAGTTCTCTAGCAGTAAAAAAATGGATACCGGAAGTGATAATATTTCGGGATGTGTTCATTTAGTGAGGTTTTTATGAGAAAAGAAGACTAGTGAAAATCACTTGCTCTGTGTTCCTTTTGCGGGATTTTTTACTAAACATGTGGGATTGCGGGACAGAGGCAAAAATGCGGGATTTTCCCGCAAGATGCGGGGTTGTAGGCAGGACTGTGTTCACCCACTGACAATATTTTTAGATGTGCACAGATCTCCCAAAGCAATTAGGCTTTCATAACAATTAAGCTCCTAATAAAGAATCAAATTTGAATTAACCAACACTCCTATATTTTGTTGCTTGTGATTCATTTAAAAAGGTTTCAAAGCCAAAATCAATAATAATGATAATGACAACAAAAAAAGAAGTTCAAATATTCATTATTTCAACCTAGATTTTCAACAAAAAAAAAATCTTCAAATATAGCATCCATGCCTTTTATGGTGAAAAGAAGTTTATTTACAGGCACTATAATAGGGCACAATAAGAGGGAATTAATTTACTATATGACATTGCACCCAAGAGTATACATTTCACACCTTGTTCATATGAACAATGTCCCAGTTTTATTGCCACATTAAAAAAATAATTTACAAAGACACAGACAGCTGACTTATCCACCAAAGAAGCTTCAGCTTAGTAGGATATTTTTACTTTTCCCACAGATGACTTTCAACAATGGTCCTTTTTATGAAGTACATGAAAAATAGATCCTGTAAGCACTACACTATCTAAACTATGGATTTCATGATTCAATTCTTTGACAGGACACTTCTTCAATTGCACCAACAATTTCTGACTTGTAAATCTTAAAAATACCCACTATGGTTTGCTTTGATAGATGAGATAGGTGTGTCACAATAAGCTTCCTACTGAAATCAGTTACCTGAGAGAGAGGCCACACTTGATACTATATCTCACAACAAAACAAGAAAACAAGCTGGTAGAGCATACCAGAAAGAGTGAGCTGAGAAAAATCTTTCTCCATGTAAGTGGTCGGGGCGTTGAAGTACTCGGTAAACTCTGCAGTGGTAGGTGGGGGCGAGTCCAGGGTAAAACTGTAAGGGCTGTATGGGCTGGGCAGACAAGTGGAGTCTGGACTCAGGCTAGAGCTTGGGGTGCCCAACTCTGGGTACCTTCACAGAAAAAAAAAATGAGGGTTTGGGTTTTTAGTAAAAAAAAAAAAAAAGGACCCAAGAATTGTACTGTAGCGCAATTCATAATGGATACTTAATACTTGGGGGAGGGGGGGGGCAGGGATTAGAATTGATTCAATCCAGTATGCCAAATAGCCTTTACTTTCTTTGAAATCATATAGGAGCCTTAACTATCTTCATACATGGTACATCTATTATCCTGGGGCAAAGATGGCCATTTTATAACCCTGAGCACCTTTCTATTTCCATAAATGAACATGTCTATGTATCAAATCAAAACAATAACTTTATCTAAATCCACATAACCCACCTGTACTCATCAAAAGCTAGACTGTCCGTCATGGGTGTGGAAATACCGGAGTCATCACCAAAAGAGGAAAGTCGGGGTGAGCCTTGAGAAGGAAGAGAACTATGCGACTCTGTGCGCCCTCGCACAATCAGGGTTTCATCCACATCATCTCCCTTGGAGGGAGAGAGTTTGATACGCTCAGGAATCGCAGCAATTATCTGGTTGGCAAGGGTCACCATTTGATGCTTGGAGCCATCTACATGAAAAAAGAAGTATTCCTTAAACAAAATGAGAATCATACATGGAAAGTACAAAGTGTATGCATGTTTTTTATAGCTTAAGTTGATATTACTGTTGTGTGATAGCATTGGAATGAATCTTTTCCTCAAGGCATCCTCAACAGCGATACTATTGAAAAAAAATTATTTTCTTCTACGTCTAAATTTTCTTTCAGTGATACAACTCTCCCGCCTCTTTTTTTTTTTTTTGTGCTTCAAATGCAGTAAAAAAATGTTTTGAAACAATTTCTTTTACACCATAGAAGGCATTGAAAAAACACTGAGCTCTCAATGGACAAACCTTTATTAGCCTCAACTTCTTCATCTGAAGAAATCCTCTCCACATCAATGATAGGACTGTCTGTTGTCTGCAGGACAAGCTCATCTGAGGTAAACAAACACACAATTATGTAAGTATTCAATGTAATTTTTTTAGGCTAAAAAGGCATAAAAATAGTCTTACTTGCAATTCCAACTTGCAGGCCATGAACAACAAGCTTATGAATTTAGTGCCTTTATTATGAAAACATAACACATTCTAAATTTATAATAATCTACCCATAAAAAGCTATAGTTTCACAAACTTATTTTTCTACAGTAAATAACCCACACCAGCAAAATTTGCAAAAATAGTAATATATTATCCCTTACCAGATTCAAAAGGCTTGGCAGAATTGAAGAATAATTAATGACTGAGTGAATTTCCTTTACCAGTATTTTAAACTGTCATAAACCAATACTAGACAAAAACTTTTTACTTTACCAAAAGTTAAAATCAGGCAGCAAAGATTACGTAGGCTAAAAATCTTAAATAGAAGAGAGCATTATCGTCCCTTGAGCAATGAGCAGCATTGGAGTAAAAAAGTAATTGTAAGCACCCAAGGCATATCCCTTAATGTGTGTCACTTGTGATTTGACTGAAATAATTCATGGATCACAATAAGTAGACGGTCTTAACCACTGGAAATAGCTTTTATCATTACAGTTAATCAAGTATAAATATGCAAAGCAACCTGGACGCTTCAGTCATAAGTGGCAGTTTGGGCCTAAATGAGTTAGCATGATGGTTAGGTTATAAATTTGCTCTTTGATAGAATAAACACCAAATATTTCTCACAGAAGATATGTGAGTTTTAAGGTACAATTTTCATTGCCTTTTGAAACCAACACACATATATGCATTTTAAAGGCTGTAGTGGGAAAATACCCTGACTAACTTATGACTAACTCAGTCTGGTTTCCACACATATGATAAGCATAAAAATCATGATGTATCAAGGAGGAACATTGTGATCAGTTTTTCGGAAACTTTACAATGAAACAAGGACACATAGAAACTGACAATGATAGATACAAGAGACTATTGATATACACTGTTAGCAGAAAGCAGAGAATAGAGAATTTTGTTTTGCAATTTTTTTTTTTTGATTGAATGATATTAGATGCTTACATCAGAAAAATGATTTGTTTTATTGCAGCATAATTAAAGCTATAAATCATGCTGGAGTAGAACAATATAGGGTCTGAAACTGACATGTTAAATTTTTTTCATGAATTGCTAATGTACATTTAAATAAAGTCTACTTATCTCAATCAATAACAACTGTCAAATTTAGAAGCCCTGCATGAAAATGTCAAACATTTATGAAGGTTTAAATGACAAAAGAAAATTTAAAATGAACAATTTCAGCTTATGAAACACTACACAAAACATATCCTCTTTTTCTACACCTTTTTATTTTACTTGTGCAAATTTTTTTTGCATTTGTGTACTTCGCGATGAAGGAGAGCTAAAAAAGACATCTCACCTGTGTCCATCTTAGATGCCACAATGTCTCCTTGAGGTGATTCTTCAGCTACAACCTCATCCTCTACAGGGTACCCTGATGGTTCATCCAACTTCTCTTCCAACATGAGCCTTGGAGCGGGGGGGACTACAAAAGCCATGTCTGTCATGTCAGGGCTGCATATACCACCACTTATCCCAACAGCCTCTTCTTCTCTCTCCTCCCCTTCGATTGCATGCAGCAGCTGAGATTCAGAGCTAGATTCTCGTAAAGGATTCCCAGCCATAGATGGGGAGGCAGCAGGAGATCCCATTCCAGGGAGGCTAGCCTGGTCTAAAGACTGGCCACTTGGAAGAAGGTCCACAGAATTTCGTTTGCTGAGCGGTTTGCTCGGGCTGCCCATCACCTGTAATGAATTACTTGTATTGTATTATTTTGTGCCAATAGACGAAAAAAGTTATCCAGTCGTGAAAAAATCATTAAATCTACACGAAACAAAAATTTTGGTAGTTAACTGTGTGAACTTGCTACATAGTATCAGCTGAAATCTGTCAGAGTGCTTTATTTCAAATCTGTGCTCTCTACTTTTAGATTACAATCAATTACAGATAGGTGATTGTTTTGAGAGAATGAGAAGAAAAAAAACAGATTCACTTTTACATTTCCTCATCCATCATGAGACGGAATGAATGTTGCCTTACTAAACCTGTACATACTAGCGAGCAGTTGCATTCAGGCTGACAAAATTTTAAGAAAATCTGTTTCATGGAATCAATTTCCAGCCACCTGGAAAAGATTTTTCATGGCATATACATATTATTTCTTAACTGCGGAGAGCTCAAAAGCTCAAAACTGAGGTAATCTGTAGAAATGCGGATGATTGGAAGCAATGTATGTCTCAATGTAAAGGCCATGCCCAGCCATCACCAGAACAGCCTATGGCAATAAATACTTAGCTGAGTGAAAGCGGACACTCAAGCTAAGGAACAGTGTACGAGACTGTAGAGGTGGGGGGGAGGAATCAATTTAGTAGAAACAGAGAACATCGTACAGTGGCAATGTTGGTGCCACATGCCTGGAGCCAGTCAGAAGGCAAAAGAACCCACATTTGAGTGTGGAAATTGACTGCATTAATACTACAGGTACTTTACAGTCTACAAGTATGACGCTCTAACTTGTTTCATGTCCCCTTGGTCTCTGACTATGATCAATCAAAGATGCACCCAATCCACCAATTTGTTGCCTCAACTTATAAGGAAAAAGAGAATTGACGTATTCATTGAAAATGCTTATCATTAAAGAGGAGGAAAATGTAATAAAAAGGATCTATTCTACCATCACAATGGCTTATCAGGTTTGCCCTTACAACAAAGAGATATGTCCTTGTAAAACAGAATTAACTAAGAGAAGACCAAAATGAAAAAAAAAAAATGTTTAATTAGGTAAGATCAGCTGCATAGGCTCTTTTTGATTTGTGAAATTTTGAGAAGTAATTCTGAAAATTTTAAATCCTTTTGACTATAATATTGCAAATGTGTAAATACATATTGCATTCAAACTTGCTTATTCCTACTACTGTCAAACTTTAATGTCAGATCTAGAGCAATCAATACCACTAGAAACATACTGAGAAAACTACTACTCAAAGATCAATAATGAATTTTGAGTCTCAGTGCACAAAGTAATATTTTGATACCTAAGATTCTTTATAATTCATACAATAAGGTTTCAACAACTATGTAGACTTAGGCCAGTACTGCACCAAGATGTAAGCATCAGAGTTGCTCCCAAAGCCTTCTTAATAAAATCAAGAAAACCTATGTCATCAAGACAACTGTACGACTAAATTGTCAAAACTTAAAAATCAAAGAGATGTGTATGCATACTTGTTCACTGAATCTACGGATAAGTTTAGGCCCAGGTTTGCCTGGCTTAGAAAATGGAGACGGCTGGGGTGGCAAGCTCTCAACAGAAACCTCTCCTAGCTCATCTTTCATCTCTGCTCCATCTTTCTCACTGCAGGCTGCATCAGCCATACTTCCAACACTGCCCATGTCATCTCCAGCAGCTGAGCAGCTTCTCAGATCTGTGGTGACAGTAGAAGGTGTGGATTCTGACCCAGATGGTCCAGGTGAGCAGGATAGGTCCATATTGCTGGCGGCCAGCTCTTGCCGATGTTGCTCCTCTTGCTCTTTGGCCAGCTCCAACTGTTCCACCTTCATAAAGAGCATAAGACAAAAAAAAAAATCAATGAAATATTTCATACAGGTGGAAAAAACGAAAAAAAAAAAGAAAAGGAATCTTGTGCTTTTGAATTTGTGGAAATACATATTGTAATATTTACATAAAAAAAAAAAAGAAATTTTCATCAAATACAGGTTTGGAGGATGGTTACACTCTATTACTGTAAACCAAAATCCCCTGGTCATATCGCTGCTATTATTTCATATTTGAAAGATGGGCTCCCATCATTGTTATGACCAAAAGATTTTATGCAAGTCATATCAGAAACATTTCAGCTCATCAATACAACAATCTAAAAATTTTTAGAGTTACAGTTTAAAATGTATGGCTCAATTTTAAAAAATCTGTTTTAAATTCCTTTTTAATGTGTAAATTTATATGTTAACTTCCAGACATAACTATGATGCCAAGATCACTATAAAAGTGTTCCTTAATCATTACTTTGAATTTGCTAACCACATGCAAATAATAAAGGCCAACTCTTTTCATCCTATTCTAGTAATGGTATCACACTTGACATGAATTATGACTTTCTGGTACATTTTCTTTCTTTTTCCATCTATTATTGGTGGTTTTTATGGTCATCCCACGATAAATAAAGCAAAACAATTTTGGAGTCTCCCACTAACTTGCTCATATACTACACCGTGAATCAAATCTATGGTCGGAACTCAATTCCTGCCCTTAATTATTTGGCAATTGCTCATCCACAGAAGATGCTCAACAGGATCAATCACATCTTTGCCTGCAACCCATTTCCTGCATTGAACTATCAATTTTTCAAACAATTCTACAAAAGCTTATAATCAAACCCAAAGGAGGAAAGTGTTCATATCAGAATTTTAAGAGTCATTAAAAAAATGGCAAATCTTACATTTCATATGAGAAACAGAGGCATTTCATATGGTTTCAAAAAGTTGGGAATAAAAAATAAGATAGATCTTGGTAATGCTTCTTTATTGCATGATCCAAGATACAAAAGCCAACTAAAATTAATAATTCTGCATGTCACCTAGGCAATTAAATTTATTAAAGTCCTCCTGTGTGACAGAAGGAGGGAATATAAAAAGAAAACTAGACATTTAGGCAACCTGTCTGGCTAGATTGTAATGGCCTTTCTGTCTGGCTATTGTGAGCGGTAAAAGTCCATCTTTGTTACACATCTTGAGAGGCACAGCATTCCAATGGTATAGGGTTAGGGCTGCATCAATATTACCTAGTGCGCATGCCCATGTCTGAAATGGCAAGAAAATTACTGAATAGCTTCTTTCATTCTGTTGATTTTTGGAGTTTATTAAATTTGTAGGAAATTAAAGGGTACGCTTTAGTCCCAAGCAAATCTGCCAGATACAACAAAAGGAACTGAAACAATTTTGGGCATTTTGTTTTTGATTCTATGACATCACTGCTGTTTTACAAAGATTTAGCATGAACTGAGTAAACACTGTTGAAGTTTTGATACAAATAAAAATAAAACTATCCATATTTTGTCAAAACACATTTTCTTTCACCTTTTTGAGCAAGCAGGCTCAATCAATTTTAAAATTCATAAAAATCAGGAAAAACTTGTTTGAATTTGTTTATCTAAGAAGCAAAAGAATAGCTAAAATTACTAATCAACACTTCAAGTATTTTTCCACACCTTTTCAACTTTCCCTTGATAGTTATCTAAAATGATTTTTGCTTAGGTTAGATTCTTAAACAAGTATGCAGGATTTTAAAAGAAAATCTGACTTTCCTTTTTGGAAGGCAATTTTGCTTCTTATTAAGATTACAAAATAAATATTTTCAAACTTTGTGATGCTGTACTGTACTGACCAGAGGAGTGCAGGAGTGACTGTCTACACTTTGAGCATCTATATCAAATTCCAAGGCAACACAATCTGATGCCAGTCTGTGAAAAAAAACGCACATTTTTCTCACCCAAGTTTTTATACATCATATATCATCATGGTGCTGCCAATACTGCCTAAGTCTGACTGAGGTTAAAATCGAATATCTTTTTTAGATACATTACTTTATAACACGTCATCTGATATAAAAAATTTTTTTAAGTGGCGCGCCAATTTTTTAAAATGAATTTAAAAAGACTGACCAATATTGCCTTACTCAGATATCACATGTGCCGAAATTGCCTAAATCATCTGCATAAAGCTAAGTTTGCCTTACTCAGGTATCACTGGTGTCAAGATTGCCTAACTCAGGTATAAGTGGTACCAAGATTGCCTAACTCAGGTATCATTGGTGCCAAGATTGTCTGACTATGTTCTGCTTGTGCCAAGATTGCTTAACTCATGTTGTGCTGGTGCCAAGATTGCCAAACTCATATTGTGCTGGTGCCAAGATTGCTTCATACAGTATCACTGGTGCCAAGATTGCCGAACTCATGTTCTGCTGGTGCCAAGATTGCCTAACACAGGTATCACTGGTCAAGATTGCCTAACTCAGGTATCATTGGTGCCAAGATTACCTAACTCAGGTATCACTGGTGCCAAGATTGCCTAACTCATGTTTTGCTGGTGCCAAGATTGCCTAAGTCGTGTATATCCCATTATTTTACCTAAAAGTTGAAAATCAAATGATACTTAAATGTAGAAAAGGGAAATATAAGGGTATATCCCAAAAAATTCATTATGTTTTGTTTTGGCCTTTAAAAACACTTAAACTTGATTTTCTCCATTACGCCAAAAATGAGTTAGGCAATATTGGCAGCACCATGTCGATATATTTTTTTTTGTTGTTTATGGATTATAAATAACTGCTTTTGTATGAACAAATTGTACTTTTTGATTGTATGAATTATTCAAAATTGCAACTTATGCAATATGAGACTTATTTGGACCACTTTTGACACGTTCATTAGTTTGTGATATGAAATTTCTCATGTCTTTTATGGGCTTTTTATGGCATTTAAGTTAATTTTTACTCTCTCAAAATCATCTTTTTTTTTTTTAACATATTTATCCAAATAGAAATATCTCACAAAAGAAAGGCAGCATGACATCATCCTCTAAGCCATTGAAAAAAACAGCAATAAGAACCAATTTTAAGATTATAATAGGAATAATAAAGTTTGATAGAGGACCCACCTCCATCGAATGAGACAGGATATGAGTTTAGCAAAGCCCAGGCCAGCAGCTAGATGAAGAAGAGTAAGATTGTGTTGGCCAGCCTTTGGAAATTCCTGAATGTGTGGCAGCTGCTGCTGACTGCTTATGTTCTGAACTTGTTGCACCAGGCTGGACTCCAGTTCTTCCATGTCATCAGGCAATGAATTCTGAGAACAGAGAGCAAAAACATCAGTTTGACTTAAAGGACTCATGTTAATCACTATTTGAAAATGAAATTCAGGGTTTAAAGATTTAAAAGAAAACTTCTCATGTTCTCTGATAAACATCCAAATATTGCAATAAAGATATCAAAATTTTAAATCCATATTTTGTATTCCTTGGTAGGAAATATATAAAAATACATTTAGTATCATGGCTATTTGTCCTTTTCTGAAAATCTAATCATATCCCTCCCTGGCTCTACTTCATTACATTCACATAAGGAGTCTACATTCCTTGATAAAAAAAAATAAATTTTGAGGTGATTTTTTTTTTACTGTAAAAAAAAAATTAAGGATTCAAAGCTCAAATAATTCTTCATGAAGAGTTCACATTCCTTTACTCTCACAACATACACTTTTTTCTTACGACAAAAAAATACATAAAAAATGACATCTCACCTGACCACCATGGTTTTGCACAGTAACAAAGCGCCTGCAAAACTGATCTAGTCTTTCCACCAGTAGCAACTTGAGCTGGGTCACTTCAAGTACAAGAGAAAGGTTTCTCAATTTAAAAAAAAATATGTTGTAGATAACATCATTTTTTCTGAAGTGCCTTGCTTTCTGCTCTTTGTCAAAGAAAAGAATTCGGTGAGGTCATGTGTAAGCCCTATCTACTTTTGAAAAGACTCAATTTCTATGACCAAACAGAACCAACGACTGTTACGCAATAAATACAAATCTAAACAAGGGCTCTAAATATTTTATTTTCGTTTTTTTTTGCAAAGTCACATATAACATCTTTGAAAGTTCCTTGATTTTATCAAAATCATAGTTTTGCAAATAAAATTATTGACTAAAATTGGTAGTTTTAAATATAAAAATCAACGTGCATATCATTTGGCACAATTGAAATAGAGACACTCTCTATACAAAAGTGTATATTGTAAGCTTATACACTATGCTCATAATTCAATATGTCCAAAATTCGACAAATGTCTCCTTGGCTGTTTTCCTCATAAATGTTCAAAAAATGGGTCAAATTAAAAGGAACAAAATGCCACATACCATCAAATGCAAACCATTCTGGATGACAGGTGTTGACATCAGAACTTGTTTTATCACAGAATTCGAACACTTCACAATTGGAAATAATGATCCCATCCCGAGCAACTTGTAAAGTCGCATACCCTGCATTATGATCTAAAATAAAAAGAAAAAAATTTTTTTTTTGATGGAAGAAGAAGATATCTTCATTGAAATCTTGCTGATATCTTATCAGTTTTATTATTTAGCTGGCTTTACCTTTCATACATGTTGAGAAGTTTTAATTCACTTGATGAATGAAGGTTATTGAACCTCATGACCAAAAATCATGAAAGAGACAAAGTCACTTAATAAAATTAAATAAAGAAAAAAAAAATCAATTGTCTAAGGGTCCAAAGAGGCAAGTCAATTATTTGATTTTGAGCACACTGATGGAAACAATCGACAACATTTCTCTTGATCCATTTTTGATATTTGGAGATCTATGATAGAAAATAATGTTGATATCAAGCTGAAAAATATATCTTCACATATATCAAAAGCACAGTTCTTGGAATCAGTGTTGAAATAAACATGTGCCAAATCATCAAACTAGTTTGAAAATGGCGTAGGCCAGACTCAGGCCAATTTAGAACGCATGTATCACTGGCTTCCCTTAATTGCTCCCTATCAGATAATACCATAACAAATTAAAATCCTCTAAGCCCTCCTACAGCTATTCAAAAAATCTCATCTGGCCCAAGTCAAAATGACATATGCTTAAACAGTTTTTTGATTTTCTTGTATTCAATTAAAAAAATAACTCGGCCATTTTTTGACCAGTCTGACAAAATAGCATGCAGGGTAAGGAAATCCAAGAGGAAGAAAAACTTGAGGAACACGTTTGAAAGTGAAAAAAACTTCCAAAAACAGAATAAGTACTATAAGGATTTAAGGATTTCGCAGATGTTCTGATGGTTGAAGGTAATGAAATGGAAAGAATAGAACTACTAACTTATAAATGCATAAAAAAAAACTTTTTCCTTAAAGGCTACCTCAACATAAAAAATTATCAGTGCAAAATGCACCATCAAGTATACAAATTAATAATTAAGCTGTATTTGTTGAACCCTGTTTAAATAAATGCACCATCAAGTATACAAATTAATAATTAAGCTGTATTTGTTGAACCCTGCTTAAATAAGTTTTAAATTGGAAGTTGTACTCTTTCACTGCACTGCTCACATTGAGTATAACAGCGCAGCAGTCCTGGTTGAATCAACATAGCTGGAATGTGCTCCCCATCAAACACACACGAGTAGTGGCTGGTTTCACTTCTCCAGGGACCAGCTACAAGGACTTTGGTGTTGGTCTGGGTATAGGGTATAAAAGAAAAATGAAAATAAATCTATTTGCACTCTCTCTATCACTCATGAAACACACTGTACCATAGGGGAATTCAGAAAGGTATTTATACTGAGCCTGCTTTAAGATCATCCTAGTTTAGATGCATCATATTTACCGTGTACTAATTCTAAACATAAGAAAGTATTTATTGCTCTGGCAAGTTTTGTGTAAATACTATTACAAACATTATAGCAACAAAGGCTGACCGATAATTGTAAAAAAAAAAAAAAATAATAAAATAAGATACTTGCATCGGCCTCCACTACCTGCATTTCACGGTCAGTGGCCCAAGCCTGTGACCTAACCTGACTTGGCCTCCAACTAACATATATATGGTACTCCACCGTCAGTTTTATCCAGTTTTCATTATTGCAAACCTCACAGACAGAAGATTCAATGGTTTAAAATATTCAAAATGTGAGTGGAATCCAGACGTGTAGTGGTTTATATGTTAGATAAAACATGCTTTGCCTTGTTAAATTGAGATAATTCTCTGACTAAAGGCTTCATTTTTATAGTTATTACAAGATACTGGAATATTTAGATATGAAAGCTGATTTCAGACTGACTGCTTGATTTTACACACCTTAATGTATGCCCACCCAGGGCTGAAATCTTTTATCACAGAATTGATTTCAGGATCCCTCGTTTGACTGGAGTGTTCACTGAGCACAGTGCCCTCTCTGTCATTCTTTAATGAAGATGACATGGCAGAGGTGCATGTGAAAGAAGTGAGGGGGTAGGGAGGGGCTCCAGGATGAAGAGGGGAGCTTGGGGCTTCCCCATGAGCATTTTTGTCATCATGTTGGCTGAGTGGCTGTGGCACTGCAAGATGAAGTTGCTGATGTTGGTGGTGGTGTTGGTGTTGGTGTTGAAGCAAGTGGTTATAACTCATATGTGTGGAGGTGCAGCAGAAGAGCGTAGAGTTTGCTGCAAATGTGAAAAATTCATTATTAATGTCAGCATTTGATAAAAAAAATGATGAGGATCAGAAATTTGTTGGGGGAGAAAAATAATTCTTCTGAAGAAAAGAAAGAGCACGTGGGTACAAGCCAAGTATCTAGCATAAAATTTGAAAGCTGATAAAACTGATGAATTGTGCTGGATATTTTCTCCTATGTGGATTTCAATTAAATTTCTATGGGCATGATGATGTTCATTCACCCACATGTTTCATGAAGATGCACAATATCATTATTTCCATCTTCCCCTTGACCTGAGTTAAATCCTCTTTGCTTTTCTTTTATTGCTGTTAAGCTCTCACAGTTGTAAAAAATTTGCTTACATACATACTATTCACATTTACTAACCTATTCTTGACTTTCTGAAATGCCATAATTTTACTCTCCATTAAGTTCTTGATTAGAATGCGATGGAAATAAAAAATAATTTCAATGTGTTGATTGATTCAGTTTTTTATTTTATTTATTTCTTTTTTTTTTTAGATCCTAACTAGAGCAAAAACTAATGTAAAAAGAGGTGCATTGATACTCTCAACAATACTCTGTCTAAAAACCAACTTTTAAAATATTGTGAAACAGCAGTTTCAAGGGATTGTGTGGATCAGCTGGAATTTTTATCACCTAAAGATTTCACAGCCTATGTAAGTAATGTGAAATAACACAGTTCATCATTTTTCCTTTCAAAAAGTTAAAGGAAAAGTGAAGGCACTAACACCAAGTAGAGGAAAATAGCAATTAAATCACATCAAAAATATATTAATTCTCCATCAACATTTGCAACTTTATAATTTTTTTCACCATCAAATTTTAGGTATTTGTTATTATTTTTTCTTTACATATTATAAAAATCATTAAAAGAAAAAAAAAAGGAAGATCAATAATTTTCAGACCTGAATGGCTGACAGCATTGTTCTCTAGCACTGTCCTGCTACCATTGCTGACTTCTTCCTCAATGGTGTCTTTGTCCATGTCTGCGGTTTGCTGTGTAAGATCAGGTGGGGTGAAAGGGGAACATCCCAGATCTGCCACATCACCCAGGTCATTCAAGTCTAATAGCTCATCTAAATTGAGATCTGCACTGGGCAGTGATGAGAAGCTGCCTTCAAGAGTATCACAGGAGCTTTGGTTTGTGATCTGAAAATCAAAGGAAAAAAAAATCCATGCATCAAAACTGCAGAAGGGCTTGTTTCTTCAAATGCTTTGCTCGTTTAAAATGTAAAAAAGTAGTAACCTGCAGACCTGCCAACCCCAAATTGTCCTAACAGGAATATTCACCTCTACTCACAGGAATTTAGAAAGTCTCACAGGAATATGCCAGTGTACAATTAAATGTGCATGGAAAAACCGTATTACACCTTGATTATATACTCGGTTATAGACATTCCATAACATTAAAGTATAATATCAGAGGATAATTAATGCATTTTCGACTTTAAAGATGTTCTCACAGGAATATTCACCTCTAATCACAGGAATTTAGAAAGTCTCACAGGAATATGCCAGTATACAATTAAATGCGCAT
>BLXT01002679.1:1084944-1099698 GCA_019648995.1 Plakobranchus ocellatus
AAAAACACAATAAACATATTCCTGCTTTAAAAATCACTTGGTCTATTTGAAGTACATAACTATTTTTATTGTCGCAAGTGCCAGCATTAGTACAACTAACACCATGATAGATAAAGTGGATTACTGGTTATAAATTTCAAGTGCCAAGCGAGGGAGAGAGCCAGGAGAAAAGAAAGCAAGCATTGAATACAATGATAGAAAGTGGGCGATTATATTATATCGAAAATTGAACAAAAATAAATATAATTTTTAACTTATATTACTTGTATCGATATATAGTTGTATCGACCGAAAGTATGTTAAAAAATACAAACCACTTTCACTTTTGGTAAAAAAACGAAACTAAAAAGAAGCAAAAGTGAAAGTCCACTGCAAACAAAAGTGAGTCCATCTAAATTCATCTTATGCCAAGTAAGAAAAAATCGCAATTTTGACCTCAAAAACGTAATGCGTAATTTTGGCTTAAAAAATGTAATTTATTACGTTTTCTCGTAATGGTTGGCAGCTCTGTAGTATCATCACAAATGAGACATTTTACAACAACAACAAAAAAAGATTTATCATTTAAGTCAAATAGAATAGCTAGACAAAAACTTTTAAAACTCGCCTGAACCAGACTGGAATTTGGTCTAAAAAAAATAAGAATTATAACTGAATTCCTATTTTTACAGCTTTTCCTGCCAAAAAAAAGATTGTATATTGTGTTGACAATGCTTTTGTAATTACCGAGTCTTTGAGGGAGGATGGTAGCCTGGCCTGGCTAGCCATTAGGTCTGAGGTTGAAGCTTGAGGGTTATGAAGATGCTGATGGAGGTTCTGTGGTTGCTGGAGTTGATGGTGAAGACTGAAAACAGGATCCCGCAGGGTGTCCCTCTTCGAACTCTGCTCTTCAAGTGAACTAACAGCATGACAGCCAAACTCGGGTTGCATGTGTGAAGTGACTAGGGCTTGCTCAGAGGACGTGCAAAGTGTAGTATGATGAGGTTTGCCTTCCATATTTTTTACTGTGTTGATGCCATCAAATGTATTAAGTATATCTGGGCCTTTCGCACTAAAAACATTATCAACCTTTTGACTACTGGTGTTTATGACAGTGGGAGGGGATATTGTTTCAAATCGCTGTTGTTGGTCTCTGTAATTTTGTACATTGTGCTGTTGGGGAAACTGGTTTGATTTGTGGGAGTGATTGCTATGATTGTGAACTTGGACTCCTTCCATAACAGTAGTGGTTGGGGATGAATAGACAAAAGGTTGTGTCTGTGATGGACGTTGCTGGCTAAAGTTTGGGCTGATCACTGGGATAGAAGGAATAGCTTTAGTGGACAGTAGGTTCTTTTGGTTGATGTTTATGATGTTGCTGCTAAAGCCACTGTTTTGATTGGGAGAAACATGTGCCACATCTTTAGCTTCATGAATTGGGGAAAACGATGCATTCACTTGCAATTTATTGTCCCCTTTGCTGGAAATGTCAAAAGGAAGCGTTTGAGCTGTGGCAATATTATGGTCAATTTGATTGCTACTAACAATGTTACTGGAAGTACAAAACAACAAATTTTTAGAAATACTTTCATTGTTGGCACCCAGGGAAATGGCTCTATCTGTGTTGCAAGGGGTGCTTCCAGCATGCAGATTTTGAGCTGTGCCATTATTTAAACTGCTTGTACTGCCCCCTACAGACAAGGCCAGATTGTGAACACCTCTTCCTTGTGAGAAATGAGGTGTACCCAACACTGAGTTATTGTTAGAGACAGCAAAACAGCTTGATGGAGCCCCTGGTGCTGTATTTAGATGAGAATCAAACAGCCCTTGTTGAGAGTGAGCAGAAAGAACAGGTACGACAGGCTCTGAGGAAATCTTATTAAGGACAAGGCTTCCTCCAGGACTCTGACTTGCTGCCAACACCAAGCCACTGTGACTGGCGATGTTCTGGTTTGAGTTACAAGGACCAGTTTTGTTGGAGCGACCAGATCCAGACATCTGAAAAGAGCAATGGTTAAATTTCATCAATTAAGTTAAGTCATTATTACCAAGCTGCAGTCCTGCTATATCAAGACAAATGAACATTTTAAATTACACAGATGTAAATGGATATTTCTTTTTGCAAAAAAAAAAAAAAAAAGAACATTTGCTGCATGCAAAAATAAAAGGATTTTTAAAGCCATTAAAATTTCTCAACTTTTATATAACAGGGATCTTTTTATTTTTGGTGCCTAAGTCCTTTCTTGCAGGTGAATTGGCTAAGCCCATAAATAAGATTTACTTTATGTGCTGTAAAAAAAGCTTGAAATAGCTACCAGTCTTCTGCCTGACAGTTCCAAATAATTAATGCAGACCTACCAACAGAGTAAAATCAAAAAGAATATTCCAGATGTGCATAAAGAGTGATTTGACTGATCTCCTTAAACATCATGTTTCATTCCCTCAAAAAGAGTATTATTCAGGGAAAGTCCAGTAAGAGTTGTTATGCGCTAAGCAAAGTTTATTCCATGACTCAAACTAGATCTATCTCAGTACATTAATTATGGATTAATACTGCAGATCTAGAATAATGACTCAATTTTGAAAATTTGGAAAACTTAAGAGACGTAGAAGAAAGCATGTGAAGCTTTTTTTTTTTCAAGCCTTCCCTTACTGTATTTGGCATGCCACTATGCTGAGAAACAATAGTTGCCCCTTGGAGACTCAAGACAAAGCCCGGGCTATCTGATGTGCTGCTATTGGTAGGTTTCAAGTGAAGAGTTAAAACTGGTGCTGACCCTGATCTTCCCTGATGAGGTAAAAAAAAAAGACTTGATTGCTACAAACCAAAATATGGTTATAAAATGCAGTGAAAGTACAAAATATGATAAAATATAATCAGTTGTTTAAGACCAGGGATGCCAATGGCCTCTGACAAAAAAGCAGGAAACTTGTAATAAAGAGTTTTCTCAAAACTGTAGTTAAAATATAATTGACTTTTAAGTAATAAAAATAATGCAAAAGTCAGAAATCTTGTTAAAATCGGAAAACTGGCATCCCTGATAGATTACAAAAAAAATAAAACCACACACACTTCTAAAGAGCAGTATGACAAAATTTCAAAATAAAAGATTTTATGACAGCTTGGAAAAGACAAAGTCTATTTTTAAAAAGGCAAAGAAACATTTATAAAAGCCCATCTATATGTAATCCTAGTCAAATTCCACTGATTTTTTTTGTGAAGAGAAACTAAATTCACTTAAATAACCACAATATAAGCTTTTTAAATTTTCAAAAGTCATCAAATTTTTAATTTGTATGAAAAGCAGGCATAGAACTTTAAAGTTTAATTTGATGCCATCAGTATTTTGCGCATATATTTATGCTGAAAAGTAACTAAATATCATAGCTATAGAGTTTTGAACCTCAGCTTTGGAGTCCAAGCAATTAGTCTGGTTTTGTGCCGCCTGAGTGTTTAAAAGCAACTGGCTTTCTCTGTCATCATGCACTTGGTGTTGCAAAGATGTGGGCTGCGTTTGTTGAAGGTACTGAGAAGGCTTGCCGGTTTGGTGAGATTCTTGACTAAGAGATAAATGCTGACAATGAATGAAAAAAAGAGGCCATATATTTAATTTCCTGAAAAGTAGGAGAACATTCCACACAATGTCATTGCTCAATAAGGATAAAGTTGATTCATGATTTTGTTTTGTATCAACTGACAGCTAGACCATTACAAATACTTTTTCGTATGGTAGTCAGCTTAAACTGAAATAATTAAATAGAGATCTGACAAAGCAGGGGTGAAAATCATCAAGCTCTCATGACTGGTAGTGATTTAAAACACACTGTACATAGATGCCTGTCTATTAATATATCTTGAACTGAATCTAGTCCAATTTGTGAGAATAGTGCATATGCCAATAAAAGATACATAAAAGATTATTCAGACACCACAGAAACAAATTAATTTTTTTTGCTGTGAAAGATCTCTCTCCCCCCCCCAAAAAAATGTGTAAACAATTAGGAGCAAGACATATATATCTAAAAAATATTTCTCTACTTTTCCAAATGCTTAATCTGTAAAGTTCATATCATTATATTCTACACATAATTAACATTTAACTTTCATTCAGTCTTCAACAGTTAAAAAAAAGCTCACATAAAGGCTTTTCCAAGCAAATCAAAAGTAAAATAAGTATATGTTATAAGACTCCTAGGACTGATTGAAGATAAATAGCCTGGTCTTCAAAATCTTTATGCTTAAAATGATGACAAATGATATGTAAGCTTAGGAAAACAATTACTTTAGCAGCCTGATATAGTGGACGCTGAAAAGTTCAAAACGTCAAGTAGCACTAATTTTAAAACAGCGTTTTGTTTAATTTGGCATCTTTGCTCTTCATAATAATTCCAAGCTATGGAAAATGTATTTTGAAGCTGAAACATTTTTTAATTTAAATATTTCACCTGATGACATTTTTGGGATAACTTACATTTGTTGACATAGGGGCTGCTTGAGTGAAGAACTGGCCAACAATGGAAGCTGTAGTAGCAGAAGTGATTGGAGTGTGATCAGATTGGAAAGGGATGCTAGATATTGATGCTGCTGGGCGCCCAATTGTTCCATTTTGCAATACACGTCCACACATTGTCGCTGAACTTCTATCTGAGGCATCCATAAAAGAAGGTGTTGATGAGGTAGAGGAAACAGCACAACTTGAAGCCATGATCACTTGGTTTGCACCAAAGTTAACAAAACGAGGCAAACCACTGCCTACAGAGTTACCCAACAACAGTCTCTGGGGAAGAAGATGACCTCCTGCTCCAACAATAATGTTTTGTCGACGTGCTCCATTTACATTCACAACATTCCCTTTGTCAACATTGTGATTGAGACTAAAGGTGCTACTGCCTGTAGCGATGTTGATGTCTGCGGAGGATGTCACAGTAGCCCTGACTGCATGGCATGCCTGAGGTTGTATTCCCACTTGGGAGTTACTTACTACAATCTGTTTAGGCTGGGTTGGCCAGTTTTGTGTTGAGCAAGTGTTGGGTGGACCGACAGCAGGGCACGCTTCTCCTACTGTAGGAGAAGGGCCAAATAGCTGAGATGCCAAGGTTTTGGGTTTTGCATGGACTGGTTTGTTTGCACTTGCACTTCCTTCCTGCATGGGCATAAAGATCAGCAAGAGCTCCTCCAGCATTTTTTCAACCTAAGCAAAGAAAAAAAATGCAGGGGGGGAGGTGAAGGATAGTTAGAAAGTGAGATTTTGAGACAGTTATTTAAACCCTAGATTGGATCTATTTTTGTCAGCTGATACTAGTTAAACTTCATGAGATATAACTAATCAAATATGGTTGGGTTTTTTTTTTTCACTGCCATTTCATTACTTATTTAAACTGTCCATTTCATGGCATGGATTGAAGTGACAATGTGCTATGTCGGCTGTGATAGATTTGCAATAAGAATCTGATTCGAGTTAAAAAATTTTATGACACTGGTTTCAATTGAGATAGGGGAAGCAGAGGAAAAAGAGAGAATGGATGATTTTGTGTTTTACCTTAATTATGGGTCAAGAGAAAAATTGGATAATGCAAACTGCTATAGTATTCTCTCTGTCTCCCTTTGCCTCTCTCCTCTTTCTCTTAGCATGACATTTACAGATAGCAACACATTTAATCAAATCCTGGTTTTGCCACCTCATAATGAGTATACAATCTTGCCAGAAAACCATAAGGGCAATTTTTTATAAATTATTTGAGATATGCATATTTTTTTTTTACCAATGAATTTCTCACAGTCAAAATGGACTGAAATAATTTTGGTAACACAATGGTAATGCACCATCTTGAATTTGGGAGCACACATAAAAAAAACCTTTATTATCTCAATGTTTTCTTCAATTTTCTCAAAAACTTCCACATAAAATGTAATTCAATGTAAAGAGCTATGATAAACAAAAGCTTCTAACTTGGTCATCAAAAATTAATCTCCTCAAATCACATTGTTTACAGCCCTTTAAAGTCAGTTTGGGTCTTGAATTCCGACATCTATAATTCAAAGGGGGAAAAAAATGATCTTCACCTTTTGATCTTCTTCCACATCATGTTCCATTCCCTCAGAAACTCTCGATACTGGAAAAAGAATCGAGCAGAAAGATATAAATTACATATTACATATTGACTTCTGCCATCTTATTCAGTTGAATGGCCATTCAATTCCATTTTTTTTTTTAAATAAATGGTAAAGATGCAATGATTTATAGCCAATGTCTGATGAATGTTCAGGTAGATGCACATGCGAATATATATTTATAGTTCAATCTAAAAATATGATAGAATTCTGTTGACACATCACCATAAGGCAAAAGGCCTCATATACTAGTAGAGATATCAAGGATAAGCTGACTCTGAGTGGTGAGGCATAAGCCTTATCAACTACATGCTTAATCAATTCATACCTGAGCAGGAATGGAAAATTTGTTTCAACACCACCTTCATATAGAAAGCCAATATTTCTTTTCAATGAATGATAAGCATTTGAAAATCTTTATATGTCAAGCCAGAGGAGCTGTGGTTCATATGGTTGAGCATCTGGCTACCATGTGAGAGGTGCGACATTCAAATCCTAGTCCAGGCATATAGAATTTTTCATCGCTCCCAGTGTTTGCCCAGCATTTGGATAGGTCTCTTAAGACCCAGAGAAAGTAAAAATGGTGATGAAAGCAATGGCAAACTTCCTCAGGATGTCATATGCCAAGACCAACCAGGATTTTACTCATGATTCTCTTATGCTCGTACCATGCATGGCATTATCTCCTCTTTTTTTATATTTTAAGCCAAGTACAATAAACTGCATCAGGGTGTACACAGCAGAAAAATAAAGTATATGATTATTTAGGTCCTATACAATCCATCTTAACTTACACATTGGCCTCAGCTGATCAACCAGTTCTTCCTTGCTCCAGTCCTTACTGCGCAGTTCAAATGATAAAGATGGTATGGACGGTTTTGCAGCCTCAGGGTATGGTACATTCAAGTAATGGATCAAAACTATATTGGGATTCTGCAAAGTTTGTGAAAAAAAATTAGGTAAATGAAACAAGTCATTGTGGCAGCTTCAAAAGACAACTGAGACAGCCTTTTGCAGCCACATTATACCCATCACTCATCATAACATGCAAGGGTATAACCTGGCTTCTAATGCTGCATTAACACAAGTATGAAAAAATATAAATGAAGAAGGCACCTAATGTGTTTTACTAAATTGATAACCATTAAACAAAGTCAGAGTTTTGGTTGAAACTATATTTACTCTATTGAAAGATATTTCAAATACTACCTCACTTCCCCACAGAGAGCAATCTCTTTTCATGTGCACAGATCATTTACTTTGTTGTTTTCATTTCAGTAAATAATTTCTTTAAACATACCTGAAGAAGCCAATAGCACCTCCTGTGAAAAGTTGGTAGAATCGCCGAATGCACATATGAGCCATATATACACTGAAAGAGATTATATTGGATAGTATTTACTAATTTTCAATGGTTTCTACACACAGCTTATTTTTTATAGATGATAATTGTGTATTGTAACTAAGATTTCCTTAGTGTGTACATTTTTTTTTTAAGTGGATGCCTTGATTTTTTAACCCAAATCAGAAACACATTGTAGTAACATACAAATGTGATGCAAATTTTCTAATGCTCAATAATTTAGCTTCTCAAATGCTAAATTGCAGGTATGTAATTATGGAAGATTATTAGAGAACAACTTGCACCCTTAAACAAATTAGCAACTTCCTGACACTTGATTATAGTCAGGCCAGGATGTCGCAAGAAACATTCTTAAAGTAACTCATACAATCATTATTGGGTTCTGAGGCATATTTAATTAAAGAGCCAGAAAAAGAGAGAGATAACAGATTGAGGATCCTGAGCTCTTTAAGTCTTTAGCATACATCTGTAATGTTCTCTTCAAATTGCTATCATTATACAAAACTTCAGAAGCAGTATCACACCTCCAATCCCTGAACTTTGAGCTTCATGTGGTCCTCACGAATAGTGCTACCATTGCGGCGTTTCTTCCAGCAGTAACCATCTCGTCGATAAAATACAACTTTTCTGTCATATAGGAGCATTGATCCACTGGCGGGCCTGAAAGGAGGACCACAGAAATTACATATCGTTATCAAAAAATAGAATAATTGAATGCTATTAAAAAAAACACAGTGTGGCCAAAAACATTTTTTTTTCTTTTAACAAGAGCTGAAAAAAATTTCATATACTTGGTCCAACTTTCAATCATTTGTTGCTTATTGCTTAAATCTTTTTTTTATTTTTTTATCAGCATGGATTTTAAAGAAGCTTGTTTGTGACACAGAAATAATGCGGCCTGCTCATTACTTTGGTGGCCTGAATGAAACTGTGCCAAGCAAATCCTTACAGATTTCAAGGCAAGCTTGCCAACAATAGTGCTACAAACATCCCTAATAGAAAGTACTTAAGTGCAGAATTTTAATTTTTGAAAGTCAAACAATATTGAAAAGTTACAGTAATTATAGATGAAAAAAAAAAATTGAAGAACAAAGAATTTAGAAACCATTCCAAATGAGTTGAAGGTTTCGAATGAAAACAGAAAAAAATATCAAAAACTTGCATTAATGTATCATAAAATTTTCTTTCTAGTGATCATTTCTATTGTAAAACCTGCATGAAACTAATTTCTGACTTTCAAACATTTTATAAAATGTATGGCACATGAGTTACCCTAGAAAAAGTCAATTATTGACAAAAATTTAACTTCATAGTATAAATAAGTGCCAATACTTGGTCAATAGCAGTGCAATTTTACTAATCTATGCGCAGTATGAGGTGGAATCTAAGGCTTAAAGAAAGACAGGTTAGAAGACTATTTTTAATAACAACACCCCAATAAACACAACACGCCAATAAAAATAATCCAGTGCTATGCATTTCTTTAAAGAGAGTACATTGTCATTTCAGTATTAGCCATCATTTGTACTTAAAAATAAAGCAATTAATCTTTTCCATATCAAGACCAAGAAAAATGCATGTTACCTTATCTTCTGAGGCAGGACAAGCCACTCTTTGTGATGATCAAAGGCAATGAGAATGGCAGCTATTTCCTAAGAAAAAAAATGAAATTGATAACATTAAAATGAAGACATTACATTTAAATTTTGAATTAAAATAATCATGTTCAACATGTTTCTCATATAAAGATCTTCTATCGCTAAATTTAACGTTAAAAAAATATGAACACCATAAGAGAAATCAAAATATGAGTTTTGTAAAAGAATACAACCACTAACTCAAGAACAAATTAAATAACAGAGTATGTGTAATAACATTTTGCCCACTAAGCTTTAACCAGTAAAAAAATGACGATCACAAATAAGATACCATGGATACTCGCTAAGCAAAGAACCATGAAATAAAATATATGCTTTACGTTAAACAGCCATCATTAGAAATTAAAGAAAAAAAGAGTGTGAAATAATTAAGCTTAAAAAAGTCATTGGGTACTTTTTTTTTATTTAAAAAAAAATGGAGAGGGGTGAGAAGAGTAGCCTAAGAAAAAGATTCCTACTTCATTAGTGTTCCATCTGTGCCTGACACTGACAAACTCCTCAGCAGGTGTGACTTTTTGCAGCTGAGCCGGAAGCTTGATGTTTGAGACTCCTAGATCAGGGACAAAAACAAAATGAGATCAAATGCTTCTCATTTTAAAGTAAAGAGAATTTAATGCCACTGAATTTGTAATGTCGCAAGCTGAAACAAGATTAATATGATGCTTAGTTTTTAAAAAGAGTTGTGAGGTCAGTATAGTACTAAGTTTTTAAAAGAATTCAAAGTATTGGCTTATAAAGCAATGTGACTCAATAAATCTGACAGAAGTTTACAGTTTCACAATATTTCTTCCCCCCACGTAAAGAGCCTGCATGCATACAAGGATTTCTTCACAAAAAACCTGTGATATAATGATGCTTTGAGAGATACTGCTGGTTGGTTGTGTATCCAATAAGTTCAAATGTAAATTGTCATTGTGAACCATATAGTGGCAAGTGTCTGGCAGATAAGCCCGCTGATGAGATCATTGTTTTGATAAAAAAAACTTCAAACTCTTCCCCCATCTTTGAGGTTGGAGGAAGAATAAGAGTAATGCCTACATGAATACTAGGAGAAGCAAAGATCAGGATTAAGCATTAGGCTGACACTCCCTAACTCTCTATTAGGCATTGTCAGTATTTATTTGATTTTTAGGACAACACTGACCCAATATCAGCAGCCATTGAAAGGAAAAATTGGCCTCACATTCATTTATTCCTTAAACTTAGTTTTAAAAAATTTTAGTCTAGTCATTTTATTTCCCACAATGGAAAAACAGACCATCAAAACACCTTGCCTTTTTTTAGGTTAGTCTCTGATATAATACTGACTTGATTTATATGAAAAAAAACAAAGGCAATAAGGACGGGTTACTGCCAACATAGAACATAAGGCACATGAAATTTATGCAGTCATAAGCTTGATAATAATGAGCTTAAACTGCAAGCAAAGGGAGAGGAAGTGAAAAGTTAAAAAGGGAGCAGGTTTTTGGACAATTCGTTTTATTCACAAGAGAAAGCATCGCTGTACATAGAAAAATCATATGATAGATTTCAAAACCCTTTATATTTTTCTTGCTTGATGCATTACCACATGAACCAATAGGCTTTAAATCCCATTAAATTACATTTTAAAAACTGGCTTTTGAGATGGTATTTGCTATTTAAATGGTTTTGTGAAGAAATGTTCTGCATAGGTAATGACTGGGTACCTCTGAAAAATACATGCTTCTTACAATCTCTTGACATTAATGGGAATCATAGGTTAAATGAATCTAATGAATATATAGCTTCACATATTTTAAACAACCCAACACGAGTCATGGACACAGCACACTGTATTATGCAAAAATAATAAATAAAGATTTATTATGTAATGGAATTGTTATTTCTTAGGGTGTGCATTGATAGGTTTTTTTTTCCGTTTTGATATTTAAAAATAGACAATTGAGAGTTACAGTATCAAAAAGGTGAGATGGGAGTCTTGAAATTTTGTCAACATAACTTTGTTTTTGAGAGATTCGATTAGTATTTAGAATAAAATCTAGACTTTGAATCCAACTTATAATGCTGGAACAGATCTGGATATGAAATAGGTAAAACCCTGAAAAATGACCATCATGTTAAAATTTCTTTTCTTTAAAATTCTCTTGAACCCAGTGATGAAACACTTCAATTTTATTTCCATTAAAAAAAATATGCAACAGGCTCTTCCAGTAGGAATGCACTGGCAGTGTTTCCAAAGAGCAGAGTGTAAAATTGGTGAATCTAGACCAAACTATTTTTTCTCACTGTCAATTGTCAGAATGTTGTAATTTGAACACACTTCACCACTGATACTGCTTGAAAATGAATTTCACAGGCTTTCAAAGATAAAAACTGGGTGGATATGTAGTTTTTCTTGTCAATTAGGGTTCTAATTTTTAAAATTTTTTTTTAATGCAGTAAAAAGAAGTAAAAACAAAGTTTTTTTTCAGTCAGGAGTGTCATTTATGCAACAACATTGAACTTTTGGAAAATAATTATCAATTCATTTTTGGCTTGGTCCCAATTCTAAAATTTTTTAGGATCAAGCTTCAATTCAAGATCTTTTCCAACAGTTTTTCACTGCAAAAACTAAATCCAGACACAACAAGGCTCTTTAATTTGAGGAATGCCTGGGAACCCTTCTTTAATTTTTTTTCATAATTCCTATCATAGGAAGAAAAAAACATCTTTCAAACCTCTAAGACCTCACTTTAAAATTCCTGTACCTTACATCAAGACTTTTTAAAATCATTGTCTAATAAGCTTTTCTTACCATTAACATCCTCACTGGTGTCTAAAGATTGATCATGTTGGTCCATTTTGAGGGAACTTGACGGGGCTTCTGACAGCCCCTGCATAGTCAAAGTTTACTGATTTTCATGACAAGCCATTAGAAGCTTGCAAAGCTAGAGGCTTGAAAACTTCACAAAAAAAGAACAAAAAGCAGGCAAATTACAATGATAAAATTTTCAAAATCATGATTATAAAGCATAAAACACCCAATTACACTTTTGCACTTTTCCTTATATCATTTCAATAAATATTCTGGAGACCATGATTTTCACCTCTAATCTTTATTTCATATTTTTCAGCTATTTAAATCTTTAAAGACCATGAGATACTTTGTGTTAGATGAAATAAAATCTTACTCTTCTGTATGTTATCAATGAAACCAAGGTAATGTGTGTCATTTACACTTTTAGATAGCCTACTCTTCATTCCTACTTCATGTTTCAACATGATCGGACATATCGGCGATGTGCAAGATGTGCTTAGTGCATCATTTTTTGATACAGCAAATATGCTGAAAAGAATACTCATTTAACCTGACACAAGGGTCTTTAAAATACTGTGGCTCCCTCATTTTACACAAAGTATTGGTCAAATAGTCCACAGGGATGTCAGTGGCCTCTGAGAAAAAAACAGGAAACTTGTATAGTAAAAAGAGTTTTCTCTAAGCTGTAGTTAAAGTATAATTGACTTTTAAATTTATAAAATTAATGCAAAAAAGTCAAAAATCCTGTTTAAATCGGAAAACTAGCATCCCTGAGTCCAACATTTCTCCAAAAACAATATCAATTCTTTTTAATGATTGCCACACAGGATACACAAGTGCTATTTTCACACAAAATATATTTTTACACCCATGACCTCTTCATTTAGTTAGCACATGGAGGTAGATCTAGATCTAGGATTCAATCATCAATGGGCCATCTAAATCTAGGAGTGGTTGTGCCTATCCCTGTATCATCCCTCTTTATCAGCTACCAACGAAATGAAGAGGTTGCAGGCATGAAAATATGTAGATCTAGATATTGTATTAAAGCAGCACTGTATCCATGGCGACTTGGCCTGCGACCTCTTCATTTCATCGATAGCTTAAATATGAAGATAGATCTAGATCAAGAAGCAGACCCATCGGTAACCCTTACCATCTGCGGTCCTTGGGAGTGCCAGTTACTGAAAGTTTTGTTAGGCCTACCGATAGTAGTACTGACGACGTTGTAGTTTTTGTTCATAAGCTGATCTAGAAATAAAATACGAGAGATCTCGAGAAATTATGTTTCATTTTCAGAAAATCGCATTTGATCTCTAAGTAGGCGAATTAACTACATAAAATTAGTTTCATTTCGTCAGCTGTATCAGTTTCGTAGGGACTGCAGATGTTAAGGATTACGGATCCATCTACTCCAGGAGTGCCGTATGCACACATTACACAATCAAGATGATCAATATAATGCATTATGATTAGTACTGTCAGGTCAGGGATAGTCTGGGGTAGGCCAAATGATCTAGATCTATCTTTATCAGTTTGCAACGAAATAAAAAGGTAACGGGCAAAAAATTGGAGAGATATCTTGTGAAAGTAGCATTATTTTCATCTGCAGTTCGTCGGTAGATGTTGATCTAGATCTAGATCTAGATCTAGCTGACGACGGTAGACCGGGTAGATCTAGAATCTAGATCTTGAAGTCACTGGGCCTGCTCTTAGATTATCCCTCAAGTCACGTAATGGTTAACCTAGAGGTTAACTATTGAGGTTTTTTATTTGTCTTTTCTTTTTCGAGTATAATAATTTTATTACAAAACTGTTACCTTCATGATAGGCAACTTCTGCTATCTTCATCGATTAGATAGATCTTCAGAACAGACTTGCAGCTTCAATGCGCATGTCGAACAGGAATAACTGTTCGGTGCAATCAAACATTCTAGGGAGTCAATCATTATACCAAGAGAGATTAATCTTTTATCACAGTTTACGTGCATTCTGATATAACTATGCATGATAAATTCTTTACCTTTTTTTAGAGATGTATTTCTCCCCTCCTAAAAATCGTGAAACTATGTAAATTGTGAAGGTAATTATGTATTTCGTGCTCCATATAATTATTACTGTACTTTGAAGGGAGATAACTATATAAATTTTCGATCAAAGGGCGATTCTTATGGTACTCGCGGTTGTTATAGAAATAAATCGAAGTGTTACGATGCACACTTCTTTTTCTTTTTGGCGATGTTGTATCCTGTTTACTTTATTAGTGAATTTATTTTTGAGAATTATTTGCGGAAAATATCGACATCAAATAGATTTCTAATATAATTATCATATACGTTTTGGGCCCAATGACTATTAGGGACTGCAAAGGGTGGTTGGTTCATTGATGTTTTATGATGTAGAAAATACAAATTCGCTGAAGTATACATTAAAACAAGACCTTGGCCTTTGGCGGGGTGTAACGAATTAGGAGGCGAGGCATGGAGAGTAAGCAAAAGTTTTTTGTTTGTTTGTTTTTTCAAATAGATGCATTTGTGTATTATTTTTACTTATTTATTTTACTCTTGATTCGGACCTAAAAAAAAAGTACAAAAAGAAGTTTCAAATGAAATTATTTTTTTTTAATGCACTTTTGGCACATGCAACATTGATAGCCGTCAGCCCCATACGACGGTCTAACATTTCTTTTATTTCCAAATTGAAAATTACAACTTGAAAATTTACAGAATGGATCATTTTTTACATTCATCCTCACAAAAATCTCTACTCTGAAAAGATAGGAAGTTATGGTATAATGTATTTGCTTGAGGGTAAGTGTTACTTGTAAATCATAAATTTAACAGACTCAATGTCAGGTACGTGT
>BLXT01002679.1:1122199-1137622 GCA_019648995.1 Plakobranchus ocellatus
CCCCCCCCCCCCCTCCAAATTTAATGAGGCATTAGAATATTTGTGTCATCACTTATGTCTTCAAACATCAAGGTTGGACCTATAGGAAAATTTCCAGAGCTGGGAATTTCCATTTTCCCACTTCTTTGGATACCAGAATAGACTGAAAAATTTGCGAAATCATCAGATCTAATTTTACATTTCAGTGCAAGATGATCATGTTAAGAGAAGAAGTCAATTAAATTTGCAGTTTTATCCCCCCACACTAAACAATACTCATCTGACGATGGAAGCATGGAATGCACGTTTATGGAGAGAATTTGCATGACAGTTCTATTAAGATAAACATGTTTTTTGGTTCCAGTGCCATGTATTTTAAATGAATTACAGGGTTAAAATAAACCCAATCATCTGGCCCAGAAGGGTGTAACTCAGCTTTTTAAAATCAAGCAATTAGTTTTTGATTGTGTGAAATATGAAGAGTGGCTGTGAGGGGTTTGTTGGAGAGAAAATACTTAATAAAGAGGATTCCTATGAACAGAAACAGCTCTGCTTTAGCCAGATGAAGTGTAATATTCATCGTAGAACTTAAAACTACCAGTAGTGCGTTTGATTTGGCTAGGACTGAGCTAGACACATATGTAGGCATCAGATTGAATAGTTGTTACTATGACCTTGATGGTTTTGATGTATGGTATAAGGGTCATTCAGTCAAGCCATGAAGCCCATATTTAATTTTTTTTTATATAAGTACTTAAAATATTGTTGAAGATTCGAAATATTTTCTTTTCTTTTATTGTTATTTGAAAGCATATTTACAAGTAATCTGTGTATTCTGTTATTATGGTTTATGTGTCAAATGCTAAATATGTAAAGAGGAAAATTGTTATTTGAATAAAAAAAAGTATACAGGTAAAAATATCTCATTAAAAAATGGACAGTTTGCGACAGAAAAAATGATTTAAATTTGTGGACATTTGGGAAAGTTATCAATGTCTTAATGAGTCAGACGTTATGAGGAATAGGTATTTTACATAGATTTTCTCTTGAATTTTACTTAAGATAAGGGACATAAATGTATTTTAAATTTTTATAAATCGAAATTTTTGAAGTTCCAAAGTTCTAACAGCAACTTTATTGTTTGAGATAACTATGTATTAAACCTTATATTGTATAGAAATGAATGATCTCTGCTTGAAATAAAGGATGTGCTGGTTATAGATAGAAAGGATTACTTGTGTGTCTGTATAACTATCAGGGTCTAGATTAGGATCTAGATGGTACTTTCTTCTTCCTGATCTAAACTTAGAATAGAATTCGATTTTAATAGAAACTAGAGTAACATTGTCCATATATTCTTTTCTTCTTACAGTTAAGTTCAAATTAACTTAATATAGACTAAACCACCCCGCCCTCCTCCTCAACATATGCTGCTAAAACTTCACTTATCAGACTGTGTCATATTGTTTGTAGATTGGAGATGCTAGACAATGTTTCTGTGAAAGTTGTTTCTTTGAAAAAAGATTTTATTTCTATTGAATCGTCTTATTTTCTTTTTTAAGTATGTTTATTATTATTTCTTAACCTTTCCTCTGATTATATAACTCGTTTTTTTTATGTTTTTTTTTTTTTTTATAATTAGGATTAAGGCACTAAACTTCTAATTTTATGAAAGTTTGATAAATTCATTAAATTCCCATGTACATTCCATGCATGATTCTCTGTGTTATGCCATTTTGAGAAATCAAGTTTTTCTCCCATTGTCAGAAAGAAAAAAAAAATTGCAAGTGTGGAATTGTTTCATTCAAGTCACAGAAAAAAACCACCTCTTTCTTATTGCTTTTGTTCCCCCATTTTCTACGACTTTTCAAGTAACCAGAGTGCCTTAGTAAATAATCAGAATATTTAAAATTATTTTCTTTGTGTATATTGTTTGAAGAGCAAGACCAGCAGAAGCCACAGGCTTTGTTTTTGAAGCTCTCCACTTTAAAAAATGATTTGACTCATTTGTTGGATCTGCCCATTTTTACCTTTTTTGTTACAATGTAAGAGGTTTAAAAAACTGGAGTCTGAATAGCTGTCAATACTTGTACACAATGCAGATTGTCTTGCTGACTGTCTGAATTGTGGTTGCAAATGTTACAATGTACACAGAGTAGCTTCTGAATAGCTGTTGACCTTTTCTTGGTTCGCCTGCTTTTAGGCCAAATCTGAATCGTTATTGACATTTTTTATGCATCTGTGTTACATGAGCGTTGTTTTTTTTTTTTTTATGCCAAATTGTACATTTTCTTAAACTTACAATTTCCCAGGTATCAGACATGATTTTTAACAAGCCCCTTTTTTCTTCACTTATGAAGATCAACATTTTCTATGGTTAATGAAGCCTTTTTACTTCCATTGTTAAAGCATTGAAGCAACACTGAAACTTAGTGAAAGGAAAATCAGAAAAATCTAATAGAATTTTAATTTAACTTATTATATCATGCTAAACTAAGGACCATTTGGCACCTGTGCATTGCCATTTGTGAGCTAAAGTTAAAATCACTGTGGTTTTGTTTTTTCTTGTTGGGGCAAATTTCTCTTTTTTTCCTTAAGGAACTCTCCTTTGAGGTTGTTTTGAAAAGGAATATCTCACGTTCACCTAAATTTATTGTGCAAACATTCAGAGGCTAATAGTAATATGTGTTACTGTGTATAAAGATTTATATGCACGATCCGTTTTTTTCATAAATAAACCTGTGATATAGTGTGATGCATCAATAGTGTAGGATCCATATTGTGTAACTTACTAGCTGTCATCATTCAGTTTTGGGTTTAAAAAATCGTGTCACGACATGCATTTATTCATACATGTTTTTTGTGTGATAATATTTGTTACTTACGTAAAGGCTCTCTTTTTTTATCCTTTATCAGGGCATGGGCAGACTTGTTCTTGTCGCTTAACTTTTGTCAAATAAATCGCCAGGTGTGGATTTTCATTATGTCTATCCGTGACAGATTCTTGGATCCAAAACTCCAGGCTTCATGTTCTATCCAAAAAAAAAAAAAAAAACAGCACCCAAGAATTCTTTCTTCAGTTGATCTTAAGTCCTAAAATCGTTGGGTGCGAGTAAAAATTCGTAACAGCCTAGTAAGAATGGTGGGTTTAGCACAGACACTGGCGTTTGATTTTTGTTCGTTTTGGGCCGTCTTCTGAAATGGAAAGTAATTCTTCAGCATAAATGTTCTGTATAATCATAAATCAGTGCTTTATGACATGTCATCATGACAATGTTTGCCATCAATAATGCACACATTGATTGATTTTTCTTGCACATGTTCTTTGATGTCTTCCTCCATTCCTCTAAACCAATTTGTAAAAGTCTTTAAATAAAGAGTCAAGTTGTAGTCCAGGAAAAAATAATTTCCTTAAATGATTGCAATTTTCTTAAGTGCATAATTGGCACATATATGGTCCAGTAAATAAAAAAGTACAACATTCATCCCCCCGGTATCATCCCTTATTCTATAATTTAAGGCCTGCAGTTAATGTTTCTGTGAGGATCACAGCTTCACTATTGTGTGGCACTGTGGACTACTTATATTTTCCTTCCTCAATTTTGCATCATCTATCCTTTATCTTATCAAGATTTTGAATAAAGAAATTTGAAACTGTGTACATTCATATTATCTCAGCTTAGTAATGTTACATTTAAAAAATTTAGTCTCTACAAAAGGCGACAAGCTCAATGTATTTTTTTTTGAAAAGCAAAAAGTGGTTTGCTATTAACACCTTTTTTCCATTTGCCTAGCTTTTAATTTTTTTTTAATGTGAGATGTTTGAACTAAAATTTGCTCTCAATGAATGTTCACATGTAGTGCAATATTTTCTCAATTTGCCATCATATCTTAATTAGTCTTCTTTTTATCTACTGTGTTTGCCTCAAGATGAAAATGTACCCAAAGACTATTATTATTAGTAATTAATATGTCCAGAAATATTAAACTATGCATACAAAAACCTGATTGATTTTTTTTTTTTTAATTGCTCATCTTGAAATGCTATAGGCCTTTGTGCAGTGTTACTACAAAATGAGATGTTTGAACATAAATTGGGCAGTAATTGGGTTTATGCTCCGTTGTGCATCCTGACGATCATCTTTCATAGTAGATATCATATCAAATAATCAAGTGACATTATCTGGCACTTTGGCAGACTACCATACCATTATGAGAGAATTTTGACATACATGTATATTATTTATATGTATTGCTTTGACTGAATCTGAAACCTTCTAATGGTGGAACTTGGTTATAACAACTTTTATCCTTTGCACGAGTATCCCTATAGCAAAGATTTTTGTTTTTCCCACCAAAGGAATTAAAGAAGAAATTATTCTACTGAATCAATGTGAGGTAACACTGGAAACATTGATTAACTACACAGGCATTAGTTTGGTAGAGGATGTTTAATGCAGATCAAGCCAAGAGAGGATTTCACCAGAGCTTGGAAAAACAAAATCTACTTTTAAAGGGACTGACAAACATAAAGATATTATAAAACCTATCTAGATCTAATTCCAATCAAATTCCACCGATTTTTCAATAAAAAGGATTTAAAGTCTACTTAAAAATAGGTCAACTACAGTACTTTTTAATGCTTCCCAAGGTCTGAAGAAAAATTTAAAAAATTTAAATCTTACTTCTGAAGATCAGCACATCATGCTGCCTAAACTAAACCTACTTGCACAGCCCTCCTTATTTTTGTTTTACTAGGGGGGCTATAAATAAATTCAGTTTCTCCACTTCATTGAGAACATTTTTATTATTAGGGATGGGATAGAGGGCAATTGAAACTCAGTGGTACTGGTTATGGTCTTAGTGATGTGCTTGGCTTTTTCATCTAGAAGATGTTTCATACCCTCCCTCCCCCCGTCTATAGCCTGTACATAGCGATTCCCTATGTTCTGTTTAGTTTTAAAGCTTTTATCTTCTTCACTGGCTTGACACATCGATAGCTCATCCTTATTCCAAGTTTTCAATAGCCAGCCTTCCCCCCACATATCATTTGGCACAGCCTTGGCATCCAATCAAATCAAGGTTGGAAGACAGGATTGAAATGAGATCTTTGCAGTATTGATTGAGATGTCTGATTGTAATACTAAGCATGTGCCTGATTGTAATACTAAGCATGTGCTTCACACAGCAGATTTTTTTCTTTTTAAAACAATAATACATTTTTAATGCTCTTACCAAACTTAAAGTAATTAGAGTATATCAACAACAAAACAAAAACAAAAATATGACGGTGAATAATGGAATAGAAAATAAAGTAACGGAAAAAGCAAATTAAAAATATAGAATGTAGATTTTAATATTAAAAATGACATTATTTTTGCCATGATATACGATATCAATGCATGAATTATAAACTTTTACATTTCAAAATACATAATTATGTACATTTGCAGTCAATATTGAACACAAAATGGTAGAAATCTAGTCATGATACCATAACAGAATTAACTCACTGGGCCCTGGTGTCGAACGGTATCGACATGCTATTTAAAGCGCCCGGGCCCTGATGTCGAGTATGTTCGGCATGGCTTTGCGAATTTTTTTAAGTACATAAACAACGTTATAGAAACTTCCGCTTTTCTCGGTTGTTTTCGTGAATTTCCGAGCTCTACGGTGATACCCGATTTGCTGCGTTTCTCCTATTTTTAGTATTCAAAGTAACGGATTGAAGACGGATACCTCTGAACCGGTCGATCTGTCATTCTGAACTCGTTTCCAACCCAAACAAAAGCGGAATCATAGCTCATTGTGTTTGATACTTTTGAGTTTGCTCAAGAGAGTGATGTTGGGCCATATGAACTGGAATCAGATGATGAAAATGAAAATTATTTCCATTCCTAATCGTTTCGAGAATGTTGGTTTTGTTGAACGAAAATTCTTGTCCCCAAACCTAAGTGCCCATCCGATCTCGAACTCTAGATCTAGATTTAGAATCTAGACTAGATCTACAGATTCTAGGAAGTGACAGAGGTTGAAATTTCTTTCTAGATTGACATTTGAATTTCGAGTGAAAAATCTAGGTCTAGTTACGATAATAAGGCAATAAATCGTCATATCGGGTTTCTGTAATTCTAGATCTACTCTGCTCACACGCCAATGACCCATGAAGGTGAATGGTGAAATTAAAGTCAAAAAAAGATTTCATGATTCAGGGTGAGATAGATTTAGATTTAGACTAAAGAAGCAGTTTCAATAAAATGATTTTTTATTTTCGGTGACAAAATTTAATTCCAAATGTAATATATTTCTCAGGTTATAGATTTTGTAGATCTGCTTCTTATGGGTCTCTACTGCCTGGAAACGCTTTCCGAAAATGGGAAATGCAGGGTATTTTTAAAAAATCGTAAAAAATCAACCACAACACTAAAAGAAATAAAATCAACACATTTGTAGAGCTCTGAAATACCAAAACATGCACAGTGAAAATGAAGTTTTTACTACAATTTAGTAAAGCACTAGAATTTTTTAAAAACTGTCTGAAATGGCCAGTTTTCCAGGACCGGCGAGCCTTGAAATGACCAGGGCCCGGTGAGTTAAGCATACTACACATTTATGATTTAGAAAAAAAAAAAACCAATAGGGAGTCAATCATATCATCAGAACGATTTGTTTTTTTATTAGCTTTCTAAACCTGCAGCCTTTTACTCATCCCTCAACAGATACAATTACCAATCGCGTTGTGGTTGCATTAGAACATTTTAAGAGTTTTCCACTGTTAAATGCTCTCAAATGAGTAATTCTTTGTCAACATCTAAAGTTCTGGCAATTATTAAAAAACAAGGCGCCATGCAAGGTGAAAAGGGTTGACGATCTTAAGGAATTTTTGAAGCAAAATTTTCCCTTGGACAACTTTTGTCCTGTAACTGTAATATCTGAAGTCAAAGCCCCTCAATCATGTTCTCAGTGCCACAGGTTAAAAATTGGCATCAAGCAAAAGGGATGCCAAATAAATAAAGTGCAAGAAGAAAAATGGTTCTGACAAGAGAATTAAAGGAACAAACAAACATCATTAAAGAACTACAAAAAGAAAGACAAGAACTTGAGGCTACCAGTGCTGAAGATAAGTCCTTATTCTCATCCCTGAAGAGAGACCTGAGAGAACTTCACATTGAAAGCAAAAAAATTGAAGGAAGAAGTTAAACTCATTGCAGACACGAAACTGTACTATCGAAGAAACATTGAATGCAATAAAGAAATTGAAAAACTTCAATTGGAAATTTCAGATGCATCAGCGAAGAATACAAGACTCGAACAGGAACTTCAATCAGAACAAGTCTGTAACGAAAACTTTGGACGTAAAGTTAAGAATGAGCAACCGATGAATAGTAAATTTAAGAACGAGAGAGATTCAGCCAAAGATCAAATTGAAAGATGCATGCATACTTTGAACATGTTAGAGAAAGACAAGGAAGTGAGTTTGAAAGAGAAATTTAATGCTTACACCAACAACATAAGGGAGCTATACATGAGCCTGAAAGGTGAAACCAGCATTGTCCCTGCTCAAACTTCGAAAGCAGTTCACCTTGTCGCAAAACATATTTTTGACAAAGCCATACCACTGCAAGCACTTCCCTGCCGAAAAACCTCACTTAATTTTATGGATGAGGCTCACCATATTGCAAAGCAGCAAATTGTGGCAACTATAAAAAGAGCAGACCATTATACTTTTGCAAGCGATGGGACAAGTCGACAAAAGAGATACTATATAGAGCACCATTTGATTCTCAACTCAGGTGGCACTTTGTCAATAGAATTTTCTGAAGTGCCTGATGATAAGGAAGACACCCTACTAAAGAAAAGTTTAGAGTAAATAAAAGAGCTGACTGAGACATACTGTGAGGCCCAGGATAAATCAAAGAAAGATATGTTTAGAGAATTCTATCTAAAATAATGTGTTTGATGAGTGACAGAGCAGCAAACATGAAGCTGTTCGACAACAAGATGTTGGAGCATAAGAAAGAGATTTTAGGCTCAGATGCTGCTATACAATTTTTTATATTGTAATGCTCACTTTTTAATTGCCCTTGCAGATTCAACAGATGTTGCTACAAAGAACCAGGAGAGTTTGATAGGTGAAAAATTACGAAGAGACAATCATAACATCTTTAGCCACTTTGCTACCTCTACAGAAGCAGCTGTCTTTAGACTGATAAGAACTTCTTCAGATGTGCTTGGTCCCCTTCATCTTTTTAGGACACAGTGGCAGTCAATAGAATTTTCTCTAATAAGACATATTTCTTCACTAGACAACTGTGCAACAGTTGATTTTGCAAAGAACTATCGATGCAGCCTTCAGGACGAGGCCCAGTCTGCCCACTGGAGCTACAGCTACGTGACACTCCACCTTTAAGTGAATTATTACAGCTGTCCAGACTTTGGTCACATACGTTGTGGCTATTATTAGCAGTGACCTGCACTATGGCAGCACTGCTGTTACGATGATTTTAGAGGAAATGTTTCTTCACCTGCGCAGGCATTGTCTTCACTTCAGGCACATTCAGTGGAACAAAGGCTAGGCCTGTCAATATAAAAAAGCATCCATGTTCTTCAGGGTCTTTCAGTTTCTTCAAATTTTCATATAAACCCCCCCTCCCCCAAATCTAAATTTACATGGAAGCAGACATTCCATGATTATGCAACCTTCTTTTGCATCTTGGACAGTTTAACTTTGGTGACCTTGTTGTCTGTTTCTTTCCTTCGTTTGTTGCTTTGCCGACTTGAGTTGTTCCTATTATGCGCTCTTGGGGTACCCCCTTGATTAAAAGGCGGCTTTGCAATGCCCTCTTCTGAAGAATCTTCAAAATCCTTGCGCCATATGTTAATTTGATAACCTGTGAAAATTCAAGGATGGTTGTCAATTAATAACACGTGAATAAAAGAGTTCTTTTTCAACAAGGGTGCATCATTTGAAACTCATGCTTCGTATCATACACTATTGACGTGAAATTTAATCACCAATACAACCTGGAAGTTACTTTATCCTTTATTTACTGATATATATATATTTTTTTTTTTACGAAGTGTAAAAGCACTTATGCTGCTCCTCTGCTATCAAATAGGGCTTCTCAAAAGTTGATTTCTGCGCACTTCTACATTGTGGGCTGACTTTAGACCTCCTATTAGAAGCTAAACATAAATGTTATAACAAGCATAACAAAAATTTAAAGATCAGACTCTGTGATTTCATATATATCCAAGGCCTACTATAACATGAGGATTGGAAAAGAAAAGGAAAAGGTGGGCGTCTATGTGAGGGTGTTATAGTTATGGATCTAGATTCACATCAAGTGCTCTCTCTTTTCATCATAATCTTATTATATTCTACGTGCTCAGCTTTTTTGCTCCTTTTCTTTCAACTACAAACAAAACTCATCTCACTGTATCATGTGACCACAAAATGAAAACTTATATTAAAAGAAAAATTACAATTTTGAAATGTGTCTCTCCATCATACCACAATGAAAACAAAAAGAAAGTAGAGCCCTTCTTGGGGCTCTTTTAGTGAGAGAGAAAAAATGAAGAGGTATTATTTCCCATTTAATATAGAGACTAAATGCTATTCTTTGAGGTGACATAGGACAAAATTATAGAGAATGCTCTGCTGAGAGCCGATATCTCAAACAACTTTTTTTTCTTTTAAATTTGCTTTCACATCCTTCACCCTCAGCCAAACTAGCACATTTTGCATCTAATGCTGTCCCACACAAAGTTTTTTATTGAGGCAAGTATTTACAGCATGTATGTTCTCTGGCAATATTTTTTGGACTTGACACAACTGAGTTAATTTTCTGGTAATTGCAAAAAAGTGTGTATGTTTCAGAGGTTCGTCTCTGTGACCAGATTCATTCCTAAATGCTAACCAATGAAGTTTTTAAGGTTGCATTAATGAGACGGATACAGAAATTACTACTTTGGAATAGGGATTCCAAAATGATAAATTACTGAAAATCTACTTTGGCGCTGACATTTGCCACCATAGTACTGGGAAAATGATCGATTTGGTAACTTCTACAGGGATTCCAAAACTATAAAATTATTCAAATGACCTATCTTGGCCTTTTTTACCTTGTCATAAAGTAAAACCGTAGTAGAAGTATCCTACTTAGCGACTCCTGCCACTATAATAAGTTTTGAAATGAAATAATAAAGAAGGACATCACAAACCATTTCTTGCTTCAACCCTGAACTCACCCATTGATGAAAGAAGCTGTTCTCCAGTGTTGTTGAACTTGCACAGCTGGCAATGAAGGATAGCGAAAATAGGCAAAATATTATTGACATTCTTATATATGTCCATATTTTAATCAATTTTCATGTACAACTCAGACAAACCTACTTTACACTATCTCTAAAGCACATTAAAAAAAAACAACAACAACAAGATGGTACATATTGGCAAAGCAATTATGCTACACAAACCCAATGATTTCCATCCTTCCCGTATGAAAATGTATTTAAAATATAAGAGCTAAGTTCAGCTGGAGGCCATTAAGCCAGAAGCATAACTGTACCAAATTACTCTAACTGAATGCCAGGGCAATGAGAATTTGACAGAAGATTCCTATGGAATGACTTACTGAAACTAAACCATTGAACTGTGGGTCTTTCAATTCACAGTGCATTTCTCCTGAGGCAGCATCAAAAATATCGATTGACCTTTCCAGCCCATACTCAGGATGGCTACTGTCCCCTGGGTAACGGCCGCACACTATTTTGTCAACCAGAGGATGCCATGCTGCCTGATGTACAAAATGGTGTTGCACAATTACACATCAGATTAATAATATGACGACTTCATATGTAATAAAGAAAAAGCTGATCAACATAGCCTTCATGTACAAACAGATGCCCAGTAATGATATGATAACATGAGGTATATTCCCTGTATAAGGTCATAAATAAGATTTCTTACAAGACTTCAAATAAGAAAAGACTTTAAAAAGCATGCACTCATCTTACAATGAAAAAAAAAAACAAACGGCTTCTCACCTTGTGTGGGGTCATGTGTCTAAAAAATCTATGTGGGTGTAGAATGGTGGTTTCCAGGTGCCAGTATGGTGCTCGATACACTCGAATCTCATCATGCTGGTCTGTGGTCAAGAGACGAGCTCCATCCGTCAAACTGAAGTAGGCTAGAGCCCAAACAAATAATATACAATCAAGCATAATTCACAAACCAAATGCTACGGTTTGCATAAAACTTGCTAAAAAAAAAAATAGAGGTTTAATACTTTATCCTAGGGGGGAGTTGGGAAAGAAAGCAACTGACTTTTCGCTCTTTAGAAAGGGAAAAATATACTTCATCACTGCCTGAAAAAAAAAAAAAAAGTTTAAAAGTTACAATATTTGTATGGACAGAAATATTTTTGTACGTATCAGATGGTACCATTTCCTTTTTATGCTTTTGATTTGAACCATAAGTTGCCCTTTTCTCACTAACACAAAAAAAAAAAAATCTATCCTTTCCAAGATTTATGTAATCCATATTCTTGAAATTAGGCAATGCAGTTGCTAATGATATTATGTACCATGTAAAAGACGCTTTTATTAACATTACTTTCTTAGAAATTTGATTTGATTAAAATGGTAGTCAAAGTTATTTTCAGTTACAGAATGTAAAAATCTACATTACAAAAAAAAAATGTTTCAAGCCATCCAAAAAGAAAGCCTCTGTTTCATTTTATATAATACAAAAGAAAAATATGTGAAGTTTCCAATGATCAAATGTAGGAGGCGACAGATTTTGAAAATCACATGATTTGCTGGTTAAAATTCAAGACAGCAGCTGTTACCATGGCAAGCAAAGGTGAAAATTATGTTTTCAATGTTTTTCCTCATTAATATAGCCATGGAAAATTAATCGGTTAACATGAAAAATATTTATCTCACAGATAAAGAAAAACCAAACCTTCTCAAGTCAGCCCCGCACCCCCCCTTTAAGCCAATAAAGTGTTAGACCTCAAAATTACAGTGTAACAGCTTTACCTATTTATTCAGGCACCATTAATGCCCCTGCCCGAAATGGATATTGAATTACAGGACAAAAGCTCACACCATGCAACTGAACAAGGGGCAGATGGGAAGAGGAGAGGAGGAGAGAGGAGGCGAAGGAAGAAACAGTAGTACAAAAAATAAAATTGTTTCCGATGTGAATGTTACAGGGATGCCAGAGGCCTCTGGCAAAAAAGCAGGAAACTTGCATTGTAATAAAGAGTTTACTCAGAGCTGTAGTTAAAGTATAATTGACTTTTAAGTAATAAAAATAAGGCAAAAAGTCGGAAATCCTGTTTAAACCGGAAAATTGGCATCCCTGATGTTAAAAGATACAATGTAGCTTACCTCCAGTGGGACCATTACACTATTTCCCCTTTGTATCCTACAGTAATAAGCCTCCCTGCCGCAGGACTGAATTGGGGCAAAACTCGCCGGCGCCCAGTTTGATAAATGTTGACATTTTTTGGAGTTTAATAATGAGACACCAGGCACACCCAATTTTTTTTTTTTTTTAAATATTTTCAAGGGAAGAGGAGAGAGCATGTGTATGTGTAGCCATTTGGTCTGATGAGACTTGCAGGTCTAACATGCAGGTTTCATTATTGACAGCATACTGCGTGTCTTTGCACAGTGACAAAGGGCAGGGAAAACAGAGGAAAAGTGAGAGTAGGGCTGCATTGTTTTGAGATGGGACACTTACACTAACAGGCATTGCGGCTCATGTAGATTGACAGACAGAAAATTCTTTTAATTTACATGAAGATATGGAAGGATGAGCATACATGGAGTGATACTTACCACTGTTAACCCCTTTTTCGTGAGGCAGCTCCTCTAATGGCTTAAATTTTCCTTTGATTTGCTTCAGCATGCGTATGTCCCATAAACGCACAGTATGATCCAGCGAGGCAGTACACAACAAATATGGCTCCCGAGGAGATAACTCTATGTGGGTCACTTTCTTAGAGTGAAGCCTCAGTTGCCAGATCTAACAAAATCAGATTGAAAACGAAGGAGAGAAGAAAGACTTCAGATTTACAATAAAGCTGTTGGTAATGCCCAATATTAAAAACAAAACAAACAAACAAAAAAAAGTTTTTTTTGTTTAATATACAAGGGAAACGGAACTGAAAATGGTAAAAGCAAAATCAACCCTGTTTTGGGTTCCAAGAAAGATTTTGAGCTAAATATGAAAAGAAATAATCACACCAGGCGAATAACATTTGAAGATGTGCTATGCTTCTCTTTTTCCTGCTTGTATAAGCTGTCCTAGCCTGGGTTAGGTCTAGTTGTGTAAATCACCATGATTCACACAATCATTGACAGCTGTTGCATACATTAAAATATGAAAAGAAAAAATTAAAAAAATTCTAGAGCAGTTTTTCAGGCGAAAGTGGATAGTGTTAGTAAAAACCAAAGCATTTGCAAACATGACCACGTTGTTACAACCCCGATCATCATCATCTCCTTGGCACATAGATGCAGGGAAAAGATGATAGATGGAAGTAAAACCCTTTTCAATGTTACCGGAAACTATTCTAATGGTTTAAACAATTAAATGTGTTTCCCAATGTGCCATTTGATATTTTACAACACAAAATTGGTTTAATGATGCATGATTTATTATATAAAAAAAAGAAATGCACTGGAATGATCCATGCCATGTGTCCTACATAGGACCACAATTTTTTCATGTTGAAGACTAATTAACATAACTTAAAATTAACTTTGCTTTTGTCCTTGATGATAATACTCTGGTAGCTCCTATGTAGTCAGAAATTGTAAAATCCTTTTTAAAAATTATTTAACAACACTTAGGTGGGATGCAACTTTATTTTGGTTTTAAGCAGTAAATTCATTGGCCTCATCTACCTTTTTGGCCTGTAGATATTTAGAAACTAGACGATCCTATATCTTAATCCATGGGGTATAAGGGAGATTTCTCTTACAATTTGTACCTTTGTAGGAGACTTTCATGACCTCATGAAAAATAGAGAAAAACTGTCTGTTGTTATTATATCATAGCAACAGCATGCATGTAAAACAAATAAGTATAAAATCACAAGAAATGTACAATTTAATGCTATGGTAGCTTTTTTAAGGGGGAAAAGGTATAAAGTAATATGTTCCAGAATATTGTATTAAAAAGTAGAATAAAGGTATCAAGGTTTTGAGTAGCTCTACGCTCATCGTTTTGTGAAACCTGCTTTAAGTTTAAACCAAGGTTAAAGCCACATCCCATAACATTCGATTAAAAAGTGATTCCTCTGCAGGTATAGTTATATATTTTTGAGAGCGAGATGAAGAGAGAGTGCAAAAGAAGAAGATGCAAGAGAAAAAAAAATCTGCAATGTCAAAATCATAAATTGACCAATGTAAAGGATAATGCTCACCTAAGATCACACATACCAAACATTTAAAAATTTTATTATGTAACTAAATATCTGTAAAACAAAAAAGAATTATGTTGCATAACAGCAATCAAAACAAAATGCAAAATTACACATATCAAATTAATTGCATCACTGTGCTTCAAATAATTCATTCGAGAATGTAAAGTAAACAGAGAGAATCATCACTAACACCAATGCTTATCAATGTTGGCCAAGGGCAACTGACATGACAGCCATATAAAAAAAAGAAAAGCACCTGAAATTTTCTGGCAGTAAATTTATGCATCCTTTGGATTGAGTTGAGAATTAATTAAAGAAAAAAAAATGACCAAGCAAAATTTAGTCATAAAAAACTAAATAAATGACAGAAACAAAAAAAAAAAAAAACAAAAAAAAAACCAACAATGAAGCAAAATACAATACAACTACACAACGGCAACAATAAAAAAAAAAAGAAATTACCATCAGTAAATAAGCTATAAAATGCACACAAAAATTCAAGAATTTGCTATGTTCCTGATGCATCAGTTTACATGGCAAGAAAAAAAAAGTACTTACTAATTCTCCTGAGGGTGTGCACATCACAGTCATACCATTGTTGCGACTGGAAACCACGAAGTCCCCCATAGAACTCACATCCATGGCACAATACCAAAAGCTTAAAATGATGAAAAGACAGCATTTAAAAAACAAAAATGTAAGTGAAAGTAAACAAAAATTCAAGGGTAATATTGTCAAATCTAACAATCCTTCCAACAAGTCCCTTGCAATTAAATGAAAGTAATTTCAAAACAATTCAGAACCTTTTACATTTATGACACGCATAAACTCTAGTTTGAGCTCTCCCTAGTTTATTTTCTCACTGGGTTGGGGTGAATAGAATTGATTGTATAAGCAATTGACAGGCAATTCTAAAAAAAAGTCGTGGCATCTGACCTGCCTACCTTGTTGCAGGTTTGGGGGAATAAAGATGTTGTAAGTGGGGGATTTTCAGCAAAAT
>BLXT01002679.1:1152493-1173075 GCA_019648995.1 Plakobranchus ocellatus
CATCTTGCTGCTCAAAACTTCTTACTTTTGAGGTTTTTCTTTAAAATTTTATTCCCATATATATTAAAAAGCATTTCTCGACTTATACAGTATTGATTTGCAATGAGAGAGGCTTTCCTTACTTTAACATTTTTAGAAAGCGATTTATTTTTCACTTTGACTGGATGCTATATCTTTAAGATCTTTGTCAATTTCTTTCGATCAAAAGCATTGCGTTTTTCTTCTTTGCTGAAAGTGTGTATGTGCTGCAATTTTTGAGCAATAAAGATTAGACAAGTGTCATATAAATGTGTAATTTTGTTGTAGACTTGATCTTTTTTCTATAGCAAGTTCAGTTTTTTTTTTAGGGCTGGCAAAGAGAGTTGTTTCCCTCTGCCTATGAATTTGGGATAGCCAATGACTGAGCCCAGTTTTTCACCTTTTTACAGTCTCCTTCTTTTTTTGATAATTTTGGGAATTCTGTCTTGACTGGTTAACATTCTATCTATCAGATCAAATAAATTAATATGAAACTGTCCTTTTTAAATCAGATTTCCTTTAAAATTTTCTCTTGCAATTTGTAAGACAATCATCTTTTAAAGAAGAAAGCTTTTCGACATGCTTTATTGAAAAAAAAAATTATTCAAGATGTCTGTCATCAATGCAGTAATGTCGTGCAGTTTTTGAGACAGTCTTTCTAAATTATAATAAAAAATATTTGAAGTCTGATTGCATTTGGTTCCATCATGTATATACATGTATTTGATGTTAAAATGAACATATATATAACAAATGAGGAATAAGCAAAGTAGATAAGTTTCCAGACAATGCTGAAACTAACAAAGTTGATAGCAAAAAGGCAAACTTGATAGAACTAGAGTAAGCCATAGTAATAGTAGTTGCAGCCGCAGCTGTGGTAAAATAAAAAAATTGAAAAATAACAATAACAATAGTTACAAGAATAAATATAAATGAATTTCTAACATTCATTCCTGACTACACTAGGGCAACAATACAATTTACAATGTTGAATAAGGTTATTACAAACTGCTTTAAAATTCTTTTATTATCGCAGCACTTTTTTTTTGGCTCCTCAGTTTAAAAAATAATGTGGGAAATCTATAGCAGGCTGTGCAAAAAAGTGAGTAAAATTTTTTTTTCTTTTTTTTCTGGTAAACTTTTCCGTGCATTTTAGAATAATTATATGATTTTAAAGTTAAACTTACATTTCCCCCCTCAATTTTAGTTATCCAGTTTGATTGCTAAAGACAAATTTATTTCTCATGCCACTGAGCACAGCTTTGAGGAAAAGTTTTTCAAACAGTTTTCATGACTAAACTTCTTTGACAACTAAAGCTCTGTTTTTTTTTCTATTCAAAATTCAACTAGATCTAGATCCAAATCAGTCTTAATAATTTTTGAAACTCCCTAAAACATTTTGTCTTTTATATGTAGTAAACATGTGAAAAGGGATTCTTTATGAGTTATATTTTAATATTGGAATTTCTCTAACAACTAAGCATCAAAATTATGCCCTTTTTAAAAGCATCATGGAAGTGTATAAAAGCATCTTAAAAGTGATCAATTTACAAGTATCATGAAGTGAAGCTATATTACAGGTATTTTGAAATTCATCTGCAAATGTCTAATGAATATAATTTCTTCATGTTCCATAGGCATTTCACTGATCAGATCTAAATTGGAACATTTTCTAATAGCCCCAATTCCATTCACGCACAAGGTAGGCCTACTGAAGAAAAGGGCATTAGGCCCAATGGTTTCTAATTTGCATTAGATATACCTGTAATAATGAATTATGCTTTTGTTACAAATTATCAAGATTTTTTTTTGTTTTAATTGTAGGTTTGGAAACGTCATATTGGTCTCCCCCAGAAAACACGCAATTCAAAAAAGTTACAGAGGCTAAAAAGTTTATAAGACACAATACACCTATAGAAAAATTGGCCTTGTTCCAAGAAAAACTGAAAAAGCTGCTTCTGTCTCATGCATAAAGAAAAGCTTTCACATTTTGCACTTAAATGCCGATGAAAGTAAAAATCACGATCAATCAGTAGAAGATGAAAGAATTAGAATCTGTCTAATCAAAAAATAAAAAATATCAGTATTTGTCTCTCTCAGAAAACAGACAAAGAGACGAATGAACCTGCATTCCTAGGTGATATAAGGAGTATAAGTCTTTCTAAAAAAAAAAAATAGACAAAGAGGTCAAAGAACCCGCAATCTAGAAGACAGGAACAGTAGAAGTCTTGCTCAGAAAATGGACAGTAGAGGTAGTATGTATATCGCTCAGATAACAAACGAAACCTGACTCAATTGATCGAGCCACTAAGAAAATGGACAAAGAGATATCAAAGAACCCATCAAGTTAGTAGATAGCGGCAGTAAAGCTCTTCCTAAGAAAATGGCTAGGAAGGTCAAAGAACCCATGAATTTTGGAGTTAAAAGCAATTGGAATTTTTCAAACAAAATGGACAAAGAGGCTAAAGAACCAACCAACGTAATAGAAACAAACACAATATGTCCTGCGTGGAAAATAGACGAAGGGGCCAGAGAACCCAAATGCCTAAAGATAGAGGCCACAGAAGTCTGCCTAAGAAAATAGACATTGAAGTCAAGGAATCAGCTAACTTAGTTGATAGGGCCACTAAAAATCTTTCCAATAAAATGGATAAGGAGGCTAAAGAACCAATCGACGAATTAGATAGAAGCAATGTACACCTTGCTCAGAAAATAGACGGGAATGTGAAAGAAACCATTTCCCAAATACATGGTGGTAGTAGAAATCTTCATCATGAAACAGACAAAGAGCTTAAAACACCCACTAACCTAGTAGAAAAGACTAGTAAAGGTTTTCCTCAGAAAATGGACAAAAAGGTAAAAGCACCGACTCATCTAGCAGATAGAGTCAGTGGGGATTTTGTTCGAAAAACAGACAATGATATCATAGAATCAGCTGACTCAGTTGATGGAGCCACAAGAGATATTCCTCAGAAAACGGACAAAGAGGCCAAAGAAACCACCAACCTAGTAGATAGAAGCATTATCAGCCATCCTCAGAAAATCAACAACGGTGCCAAAAAACCCATCAAACCGGTAGATAAAAGCTGTACAACTCCTGCTCAGAAAACGGAAAAAGAAATCAAAGGACCATCTGACTTAGTTGGCAAAGCCATTAAAGGTCTCTCCCAGAAAACAGACAAAGAGGTTAAAGAAAGCACCAGCCTAATAGACAGAAGCAGTAAAAGTCTGGCTCAGAAAATGGATAAAGTGGCTAAAGAGGCTAAAGAATCAACCAACGTAATAGAAAGAAGTACTATAAGTCGTGCGTGGAAAACGGAAAAAGGGGCGAGAGGACCCACATGCCTAGTAGACAGAGGCAGCAAAAGTCGTCATCAGATAATGGACATTAAGGTGAAAGAAACGGCTAACTTGATTGCTAGACCCACTAAAGATCTGTCAAATGAAATGGACAAAGAACCGAAAGAACCAAAGAGCTTTATCGTTAGAACTAAAATCGACCTTGCCCATATGAACAAGAATGTGAAAGAAACCACTACCCAAGTACATGGAGATAAAAGTCTTCATTATGAAACAGACAAAGAGCTCAAAGCACCCACTAACTTAATAGATAAGACCAGGAAAGGTTTTCCTCAGGAAACGGAAAAAGAGTTAATTGATAGAGGCAGTGGGGTTTTTGTTCGAAAAACCAACGAAGAGGTCGTTAAATCAGATGACTCAGTTTGTGAAGCCACGAGAACTCTCCCTAAGAAGATGAACAAAGCGATCGAAAAACCCACCAACCTAGAAGATAAAAGCAGTATCAGTGATGCTGAGAAAATGGACAGAGATGTGAAAGAACCTTTCAACCTAGCAGGTAAAAGCAGTAGAAGTCTCCCTCAGAAAAAGGATAAAGACGCCAAAGAGCCCATTACCCTATTAGATAAAAGCAATGTAAGTGTTCCTCAGAAAACGAACAAAGAAGTGAAAAACGCCACCAGCCCAGTAGATATGAGCAGTATAAATCTCCCTCAGAAAATGGAAAAAGAAATCATAGAATTCTTTAGCCTAGTACTCAAAAGCAGTAGAAGTCTTCCTTGGAAAACGGACAAAGACTTGAAAGAGGTGAAAAAACCAGCTGTTTTAGTTGGTAAAGCCACTAGAAATTTTCCACAGCAAATGCTTATAGAGGATGAAGAACCAGCTGACTTAGTTGATAAATCCACCACAGTTTTTCCACAGAAAACGCACAAAGAAGTTAAACAACTCATCTATGTAGTAGATAGAAGCAATAGAAGTCTTGCTCAGAAAACGGAAGAAGTTGAAGAACCAGCTGATTTAGATGATAAATCTGCGACAGATCTTCGTCAAAAAAATGACAAAGTGGCTGAACAACCCACCAACCTAGAGGATAGAAGCAGTAAATGTTGTGCTAAGAAAATTGACAAAGATGTTAAACAACCATCCACTAAAGCAATAGATAAAGCCATAAAATGTTTTTTTCAGAAAATGGTCAAAGTGGCCAGAGAACCCAAATGCCCAATAGATAGAGGCAGCAGAAGTCTTTCTCAGAGAATGGACATTGAAGTCAAGGAATCAGCTAACTTAGTTGATAGGGCCACAAAAAATCTTTCCAATAAAATGGATGAGGAGGCTAAAGAACCAATCAACGAGTTAGCTAGAAGCAGTGTACACCTTGCTCAAAAAATGGACAGGAAAGTGAAAGAAACCGCTACGCAAGTACATGGAGGTAGAGCAAGGCTTCATGAAACATACAAAAAGGTCAAAGAACCCACTAACCTAGTAGTTGAGACCAGAAAAGATTTTCCGAGGAAAATGAACAAAAAGGTAAAAGAACCCACCAATATAGTAGGTAGAGTCAGTAGGAATTTTGTTCGAAAAACAAATAAAGAGGTCGTAGATTCAGCTGACTCACTTGATGGAGGTCTTTCTAAGAAAATAAACAAAAAGGCTATAGAACACATCAGCTTAATAGAAAGAAGCAATGTAAGTCATCCTCAGAAAATGGACAAAGAGGCCAAAGAACCCACCAACTTAGTAGATAGAAGCAGTATAACTCTTCAGAAAACGTTCAGAGACGCGACAGAACCCAGGAATCTTGCAGGTAGAAGCAGTAGAACTCTTCATCATAAATCAGACAAAGAGATCAAAGAACCCATCGGCTTAGAGGATACAAGCGGTAGCATTTTCCCCCAGAAAATGAAGAAAGTGGTCTGCAAACCCGTCAGCTTAGGAGATAAAAATAGTAGAAGTCTCCCTCAGAAAATGGACAAAGAGGCCAAAGAACCCACCAGAGAGCCCACCAACTCAATAGGTAGAAGCATTATAAACCATCCTCCGAAAATGGACAGAGAGGCTAAAAATCAACTCACCAACCAAGTTGATAGATGGAATAAAAATCTTCATCCTAAAAGAGACAAAGACATCGAAGAATCCCTCACTGTACTAACTAAAAGTAGTAAAGGGTTTCCTCAGAAAACGAAGAATGAATTCAAAGAACCTGCCAACCTGCTTGATAGAGGCAGTATAGGTTTTTCCCAGAAAACAAACACAGAGGACATATGTACCAACAAGATGGGAGACAAAAGCTGTGCGACCCTTTTTCGAAAAGAGGATAAAAGACTTTCAAGTAAAGGGGAGAAATTCAAGCAGAATCTTTCTCATAAACCAGCGAAAGAAGACGGAGAACCAACCATGCAACTAGACAAAGGGAATAAAAATCTTGCTCTACAAAAGACAGAGTTAGAAATCAGAGGACCTTTTTCACTAAATATAAATAATGCAGCTTCTCAAGAATTAAATTGGGACCATGTTAGCAACAGACTGATGATCCAGCCCGATCCGAAATTTGGAAAATGTTTTTCTGAGGCAAAGGATGAAGATAGTCTTTACAGATATGAAGAATACTCTTTTCATTTAAAAAGTAAAGAGGCTGATACTGCAATTCAACCGAGACTCACTCAGAAAGAAGATGGAGAGAACTTGAATCAGACAAAAGCAGTCGAAGCAGGGTCAAATTCAAGTTTTTCTCAGAATTTACTCAAGAAGGACAAAGAATCTACCAAAGCAAAGAATAAAGACAATGACAACCTTAATCAGACTTTGAACATAATAAAAGGAGAGACTCCTAAAGGAACAAATAAAGGCAGTATTGGTCTTGATAAAAAAGTAGACAACGTGAACAAAATAACTAAACCAGCAGACAAGGGCGATAATAGTTTAAGCCATAAACCATGCACTAAGAACAAAGAGTTCAATAAACCAATAGACAAAATCAGTAATCTTTATCGGAAAACAGATAGGGAGCCCCATAATTCTGCAGACAGATACATGACCAGCAATTTTCTCTCTCAGAAATCAAAAGAAGAGGAAAAAGGACCACCTGAACCAGTAGACAATAACAGGAAAATATTTGCCTTAAGCTTACATATAGAGGACAGAGAACAAAAGCCTGAAAGTATATCCCAAACCAAGGCCATTACTAGACATACATTATGTAGGCCTACTTCTCAACCTGTGAACAAAGACACAAAATATGTCCTCCAAAAAGAAAAGAATGATGCCATTACTTTTTCTCCTCGTTTGGTGGATAAAGAGAAGGTTAAAATATCTTTCAGTGCCCCCCAAAATGATAGTTCTCAAAAAGACGACAACGGTGTCTCAAAAACCAACCTGTCTCGCAAACAGAATGAAATTAACAAAGTAAAGGACAGAGGCAATAAGTCTCCTCAGTCTCATAAAAAGAGAATGCCTTCTGGGAACCTACTTTCTTTCTATCTAGTTGATAAAGGCGTAGAAAAATTGTGTGAATTGGAACTCAAAGATAGCGAAAGTGGTTATTCCTCAGTTGATGCAAAAAATGCACACACTTTTGAACCAGCCTTAACAAATCTTAATAACCCTCGCCCTGTCAAAGAGTTGTCAAAAAATGTGTCTGTTCCATCAGAAGATCAGAAAGCTTTTGAAACAGTAGTAAACCTAATTAATAATTATTTCTTTCACCAAAAGAAGAAGACGACCAACATTTTACACCAGAAGATGGCAGATGAAGACATTGCTGGTGTTGAGAAAGAGCATAAAACAGCAAAGACACTTCAGCTTACAAACAAAGAAAACAGCAATGATATTCAGAACAAAAAGCATGACACTAAAAGCCCAAAGTCTTTCTCCTCGTCAAAAGATTGGAATTTCATGGCCCCTCGATCTGTGTATGGCAAGAACCATATTTCTAAACTGAATGACAAAGAAAACTCCAGTCTCTTTAAATCAGTGCATGGCAATAACCATGATATTTCTAAACCTTATGAGAAACAAAAATCCAACTCCTTCCGGCCTATTGAAAAAGATTGGAGTGTCGTGGCCCCTCAATCAGTGTATGGCAATAACCATATTTCTAAACTGAATGAGAAAGAAAAATCCAATCCCTTCCAGCCTATTGAAAAAGATTGGAGTGTCATTGCCCCTCAATCAGTGTATGGAATAGACTATGATATTAATTCTACACTGAATAAAAAAGAAAAATTGAACTCCTTCCGGCCTGTTGATAAAGATCAGAATATCGTGGCCCATCAATCAGCGTATGGCAATAACCATGGTGTTTCTAAGCTGAATTACAAAGACAAATTCATCTCCTTCTGGCCTGTTGATAAAAATATGTTGCCTGCTCACACCGTGGACAAGGAGAAGAGCACTGCACCTCAAAGTAAGACGATTGTTGTAAAAGATAAAAATGTTTCCCGATCATTAGATGGAGAGATATTATGCTCCTCACAATTTTTTGACACAAATTGCAAAAGTGCTTCCCCAATGGTGACAAGAAGCAGTGGAAAGAGCATTGTGCTTTCTGAAGTGACGGACAGAAAAATCAAAAGTGCTAGTCTTTTGCAATCTTCTTCCAAATGGAGAGAACTTTCAGAAAGGACACAAAATCCTGAAGGTGATATTTTCATTCCATTTTTTTCTTATATATATCTAGATCTAGATAATGCTTTTCCTAAGGACATCACAGCATTGACAGAATTCTAGCAATTATCTGAAAGGTTTTAAATCAGTTGAAGATTATGATAATCATTTTTGCTGCACTTGGCAACATAATTTTGTCACAAATTTTAATTTTAATCTATTTAAAATCGTAAAATGATGTTTCTGCCGTTAAAAAATCTTTTAAAATATTTTGATCATAGACAGTAATTATCTTAGTATGGAAGCAATTTTTGTTGGTACCTTAGCATAAGTATGCACATGTCAAAGTCATCACTGCACAGTTACTCCATGTTCTTTCATATTACACAGCTGAATCAGAAGCAGCTAAAAAGAAAAAGAATGATCAAGGTAAGAAAACTATTGAAATAGTGTTATAAAACGACCCTCATAGATTTTTTATTTTTTGGAAGTGAAATATATTTGACAATAGCTTTTACTTTGGATTAAGAAGATTTTTGGTTCACAGATAGTTAAATTTACAATATAATATCAGACTGGTCCAAAAATTCTTTTTCGTTGGATCACTAATTTGGTATTAATAGTCTCAGTTTAAGTGGAATCTGTTTGTAACGAAATTGCTACAAATGCTCAGTATCTGAATTAACAATCAAGTAATGTAGAAGTTACTTTTTTTCTTCTCCTGTTTGATTAGCTATAGTCCAACATTGACCTATCTCAGCACTATCAAGTTCTGTTTTCTTACTTTTCCATAAAGAGGTCAATACGGCATTGTAAAAATTAGTTCTGTTGCCTTCAGTTAGCTTTCAAAATCTTGAACAAATTTTCATCATTTGCTGTTATGTCAACGACTTGACCTTACATATACATGTACTATATTTCCTTCTTAATACTTGATGAAAAAATACATCACAGATTAAAATAGCAAATTTGTTTTGGATACAGCTCCATGAAAACGTGTTGTGAATACATGCTGAAGAAAAAAATTGCAACATTTCCTGCATTCATAATTTAGGAAAAGAGAAAGCAACCTTTATCTCAAAATAACCAACCTTGTCATTATTATATTTGATTCACAATTGATAAAAGCAGCCAAAAGTAAGGTTGCATTTTGAAAATATCGTAAGGCTTAATTTCTGTTGTTAAAACAAAGTATCACATGTAGGCCTGATACATTTGCTTGAAATCATTTGTCTCTGTTGCCTTTGCTGTTTCAGGTTTTCATGAGTGTGAAGTGTTCAGAGCCTCAGTTGATGCCTTTGAGAGTGCCTTTGCTTGGGAAAAGTGCACCAAAAATCCAGGACATGAAAATTTCATCCCTATAGCTGAGTTTAGTATGAGTCTTTTACCTACACAATACCAGAGCTTGGCAGTTATGGGCTGTATAACAAATGTGGCAAAGTGTACAACAAGGCTCAGGGTTTCCTACACAAGTTGGGAGCGGCCTGATGATTACACCTTTGCCGTGGCTCGGGGTACAAAGATACCTCACACTGGATCAGGTTATGTGTACCGCATCACACCAGGGAAAGGTCTATGCCCTTGTCCAGACAGTCATGGCAGCGCAGAGTCAAATTGGTGGAAAATTTATGTGCAGACAGCATGCCATGTAGTATTCAATACTGAGGAGGCAAAAGCTACTAAGGTTGATCTTTTCTACGATGATGAAAAGGCTTGTGTAGATGGCAGGATGAAAACAATGCAAGGCATGGAGGTGTTAGAGAAAAGCCTGCTTGGAGATCGATGCGAGTTGGTTTGTTTCACTCATGATTCAGTCTTAGTCAAAGAGCTTCAAAGTCTCATGGAACAGAGTAGGCACTCGTTTCATGCTCTGTGTCATGAACAAGATAACAGAGTGATACCTGACTTATGTGTAGCTGTGTCGCATCCCCATGCCCAGCCCAAGCAAGTAACTTTGGGAAAAGTGACAAGTCGAAACAAACTGTGTGGCATTGGAAGGCGGACGTTCTCTTACAACACGGACACATGCCGAGGCAGCAGTGGTGCCCCAATCATCATGCCGCTCGGGGCCATAATCATAAAGTCACCCTGGGTGGCTCCACATAGCACCACAACTGATGATGGAAAGCTTAATATGAGTGGCGTGGGGGATATATGGTTGTTAACATGAATGGTTTAAATTTTCGTGCAGGTGATTTGATGATAAGTGTGGCAGATTTTAGATGAGTTTGCCAGTTCAAGTTGCTGTCTTGGGATGATATTGTGTGTTTGAAAAAAGAAAAAAGCACTTTACAATACATCATCTATTTGAGTGAAAAATGAGTACCTGCAAAGGGATTTGTAAACTAAAATGGTGTCTAACTTTAGCCTGTCCAGTCAGGCATTCAGCAATTTTGTGAAATGCTATGCCCGATTAAGAATGGACAGTCGATGATGATGACATATTTATGTTAAACATACATGTATGTCCATAATCTACATACAAAAGTGGTCTCAATTCTCAGTCAATCTCTTACACATACAAGAAGACACAGGTAGTGTAACAGGAACGGTTTTAGAAGTTTGCATTTTTTTCAAAGTAAAAATTTTCCAAATGCAGATATTTTTTTATTTATCTGTAAAATCTGTAAGTATGAAGGGTTAAATTGAATTTTAAGAATGATAAAAATTTGCGTAAATAATTCTCGTACTCTGACTGACTTAGTGCAATCAGGAACAGAATCAGGTTTGCCAGTGTATTTGACATCGTGAGGTAGTTTCCCCTTGCTTTCGTCACTACTTTTGCCAAGTCTTGCTGGAATCCAGGATTTTTATCTTGCCATAGTTCACTATACTTTTTTAACTCAAAACATGATTTGACATTTTCCTGGACATTTGAAAATAATGCAATACGAGTTTTATCTGTATTCCTTACATGGTAGTCAAGTGCTACTACTTAAACTATCATTGATGGAAAACTGAGGAACATTTCATAAAAAATGATATAGAGAACAAAAAGTATAGCAAAAACAAAATGAACAGAACAGTAAACAAAAATCTTTCCTTACATTATTTAAATCTACGTGTTTCATATAACTTAAACACTCTCTCACATAATAGTCAGGCGCTATTGCTTACACTACCATTGATCCAAAACAAACATTTTTTTTTAATGAATGAAATAAAAAAAAAAAGCAAAAGCAAAAATAACTCAAAACCCTTCGCTTACATTTTTCAGCCTGTGCCTCTCTTATGAATTAAATTGATTCCAAGCACATCACATTATGATGGATCTGTTAAACTTGGTTTATTCTATAATAGAAATTTTGCATCTAAACCAAATTAATTTCTTTTTACTTAAAATTCGATGATAATTAGTCTAATTATTCAGGTGCGTATGTCCCAATCCAGGTTCAAAATATTGTAAAGGTTTTAAAATCATAACTGAACGTAAAACTGCATTATGTGGATTTTGTAATGGTGACCTGAAAATAGTATATATATAGATATCTTGACTTTGCCAATATTTAAGGTTTTAAAAGTGTTTGGAAGCATTAGAAAAAGCAGACCATGTTTTTAGACTCAAAGGTATCAAAAGCGACATCTTTCTCATTAAGGCTGAGCTCTAGACAAACGTTTTGTATATTTATATTATGTAAAAATGTCCGAATCAGTCGGATGTTGCGTGTAATATTGGCAGAAAAAGATTTTAAAATTTTCTTTTTTCTCTTTTGGTCTTACTTCAAAAATAATTTGTTAACTTGCTATGTCTCAGCACAAAACTACTAAATGTATATCTCTAACCAGCTTTCACCATTTGAAGGTTAAAATGTAATCTGACAATGGCTGCATCAATGGTTTGAAACATTTCAAAGATGTCTTCCAACTCATCTGAACTTGTATTGAGACAAATGTTAATTTGCATTATATCTAGTTCCAGAGCACATTACTACGCCACAAAATGCAAAGACCATGTTTTTTGTTTTAACACCTTAGATTATTCCACAACACAACTATGATCAGAGAGTTTGATGTATTGTTCTCTATCATCATTCTCCACATTTACAGAAGGTCTTTTTTTTTTGGCGTTATCAGCCCAATTTCTTTAAACCTCTAGATCTAGTATTATAACTGTACACATCTCATCCCCTCATTGAGAGGGAAGAAACAATGCAAGTAGCAGCCGGTTCCTTTTTTTTATTTTGAAAAACATTTCACGTTTACAAATAAAAAGCAAATAAACATATGTCACGAGGAGTTGCTAACTTCAGATAGATTATTTTAGTCTGCATCTAAAATGCTTTATGTATTTTCATGTATTTTTACATGTACATATGTATTTTTATGTTGATTTTATAAGTATACGCATTCATTTTTATGCTCATGTATTTTTATGTTGCTTTTCAGCGTATTTCAACATGCCAATTTTGCTGAAAGAACCCAGTCCTCACATACATGTGCTTGGAGATAAATGTAAAACAGTTTTGCTTGTGAGACTTGTGCCATATACCCCCTTCTTTTAAAGTGACTTTCGCTGAGACAAATTATTAAAAAAGTAAACAGAGCCTTAAGTGATTTTTTGGTAAATTACAAAATTTGACAAATTAGCATTAAAAAACTTAGCAGTTGCATTTTTTTCAATTAAGATATAGATCTAAAAAAAAAAAAGGAAGACAACATATGTTTAAAAGATAAATTGAATATGATGCATTCAATGAAATAATTGGTCAGGTTAAAGATTTGATTGATTCAGTTGGATGATATCATCTTTAATATGTTGTTGTGTCACAGCAGCTAGTCATAATTTTATCAAGTCCATTTCTTAACTGAGGTCACTGTTTACTTTTTCTTAAGTCTAATGTGTTCAGGTGAAAAATGACCTTGATATAATGTGCTTATTGCCTTAAAAAATAAAAATTCTGAACATGGTGCTTCCTGAAATTGTACACTGTTTAATTACTTTAAAAGAATGCAAATACATGTATAATCTTGATATATTATGCTTATTGCCTAAAAATGTAAAATATTGCAAACCATGGTGTTTCCTGGATTTGTACAGTTTATTTACAATAAAAGAACACAACTTGACTGCTGACCTTCGTAAAAAAAAATAATAACACTTTTTTTAAAGTTTTTTTTTAAACAGCTCAAGAAGTAGCACTGCCATTACTGAAGGTTTTTGTTTGTTTGTTTCTTTTTCTGGATATTAAGGTAGTTGTTTGTACATATTTATGATATGCAATTTTAATGTAGTCCATTTTTCTTTTTTTTAATTGATTTTAAGATTCATATTAAAACTAGATATGTTAAAATCATTATGCAATTATGAGATAAAAAAAAAAAAATGAGTGGCACCACAGAATTTTCAGTCACATTGTGCTGGCACTGTAAAACATTCTTTCATTTTCGTCAATGGAGTTAATATTTTGAATGCTTTTATCTCTATAAGTATTACAGCGATACATTTTAATGCCTTTTTGTAACTGTTCAGAAAATGAGGTTAGTGAGATAGGGAAATAAGTTTTAAAAAAAGGTATTTATATTACTTCATATTTTTGTCATTCCCATCCACCATGTTCATCCCACAATTTAAGTTGTATCAATGTTATGTTTTGTGTTACACCTTTTAGCAATTCCTCATATAAAACATAATTATGCGTATGTTTTTTTTTTTTTGCCCTAGAACGTTACCATTTTCAACAAGTTATTCAAGCTTGCCCATTTTGTTTACCTCTTGTATTATACTATTAATTTTCATGTCTCATCTCCTCCTTGAGAGCAAATTTGAGGCATTGTAAAAAATGTAACTGAGAACTTGTCGATCTCTTGATCACGCTTATTTCTTGTTCGTATAAAAAAATCTTTTAACACAAGTTGTATTGTGAATAGACCAAACAAAAGCAAATAAACCAGACCATGTTCAGTCTCGAAAATTTTAAAATGTCTTGAATTTGATCATTTGACGGTACTCCGCGCGAAAGACAACTCTCATTTATTAATGATTTGAGTACATAATTTTTTTCACACACACACACATATATATATGATCTTTAGACATAGATTTTAATTGTGCATTAATTCAATTATTAACAGTCAAATGAAAAGGGCCATCAATCAATCAATCTCTCTCTCTCACGGTCTATTTCTCGAACTTGCTCTATAGCACCCTTTCCAATGATTGAATGGTAGTAAGGTGAATTTTATATAAATCGTAAATTATAAAAAAGAAACAATCTAAACTTTAAAATGGCAAAGCATTGTAATTGTATGATTACATACCAATGTACATGAAATTATTATGGGATCTAGTCCATCAGGTCGCAGATGGGGCATAAATTATTGTCTAAAAAGAATGGCCTATGTAGGAAAAGACGACTGTTCTTTATGTTAACCCCTTGTAGTTCTGTTGTTTTCAAAGTGTGAACCAAAATGGACAAAGGGGATCTTCATCAAAATCGAAACTCTGAAACCGTTCTCGTAGTCAAACTTTTGAACATTATTATTATGATGTTGGAAAGTGCGCTCAAGATGCTGCAAAATGTTTGCCCTTAATGTAGATAGTAAAAGTGTCCACAATGAATAAGGATGCTTTTGCATTTTTAGTAACAGACTTAATTATAATAGTATTGCATTTCATTACATTAACAGTAAAATGGGAGAAAATACACTGAAAAATCTTGGGAACACCATTTTCTTGAATTGCTAATGGGAGGCGGAAAATTGTTATTTTTTTTACTTGATAAAACTTTTAAGGGTGAAACCTTGTTACATATACTCTGTGTTGTCTAATTGTAGTACTGTAGAGTAGTAGTAGTAGTATTAGTAGTACTAGTAGTAATTTAGAGGTGGTAGTAGTAGTATTAGTAGTAGTAGTAGTAGTAGTAGTAATAGTAGTGTTGAGGTGGTAGTAGTAGTTGTAGGAGGAGGAGGAGGAGAAGTAGGAGTAATACATGTAGTAGTGGTAGTGTAGAAGTAGTAGTAGTAGGTAGTAGTTGTAATAGTGGTAGTAGTAGTCGTAGTAGTTGCAGTAGCAGTAGTAGTAGTAGTAGTAGTAGTAATAGTAGTAGTAGTAGTAGTAGTAGTAGTCGTAGTAGTAGTAATGTGCACATGGTGTGAAGTAATGTAAATGAATATGGTATTTATGAGTTCTAAAATATCAACAATCTAAATCCACCTGGTACATATTTCATTATACAATGTTAAATTAGTTTTTTGAAAAGATATATTGTGTAATTAATGCCTAATGTTCGTATACTAATGTGCACACATATTCAAACATATTTTTGAAATTAAGACAATGATGTTAAATATACCAATATTTTTTTTAAAAGAAATATGAATTCAAAAATTTATATAATGTCAAGCAGCCTGATCTCTTTGAAAAGAGGATTGCATGTGGGAGGTAAATGAGGGCGTTAATTATTCATTTCGTTATGTTGCACATTTTCTAAGGTTAACATTGTAGGTAATATTACTTTTTAAAAATTCTTTTTACTTTAAACTGTGTGTTATTATTTCTCTTTGGTCTTATTAGACAAAAAAAAAAAAAAATTAACATAAGAAAGAATTGAAAAAAAAAAAGAACATAAACAATAAACCAAACCCTCCCTTAAATTGTACATATATATAGATCTATATAATATATATATATATATATAATAAAATGGAGGCTGGCCAACTAGGAGCTAAGGAGGTAATCAAGTTCATAAACATAACATACCAAAGAGGATAAAAGAAGGAGTGGATATTCTTGTCATTTGCCATACTTAGGTTTGACTGCTGCACCATAATTTGGCTTAGAAAGAGTTGCATGACTTTTTAAAAATAGGACTGCAAAGGGTGGCACTTTTGATCTGGGCTCAAAGACTATAATAGTATAATGACACAAGAATGTCTTTCATTCATACAACAGATATTTGTTTCTAATTTCTGGCTTGGAATGCCTAAATAAGATTATATATAAAAAAAAAAGAAAAAATAAAAAAAGAAAAAAAAACATAATTTAAATGATAGGTACTTTTAATACAGGTCTAAAAATGACGTAATAAAAAAAAAAACACCTCTTATTCTTTCTTCCATCCACATCCTACTTGAAAGTTATCTTATTGATTTGCGTTTGTTGTTGAAGGGTTTTTCATTGTCTCGACTCTATCTGCCAAACAAAGATATGATTACAAAATTGAAACTTTTTTTCTGGCTTATAGCCTCGTCATCTTAAATCTCATCACAGCTACATCTATAGATACACAGCAGTGAAGTCCACAACAAGCTCATCTGTATTTTGACTTTAATAGACAATAGGCTGCTTCTCAAAGATTGCAAGCATTTGCTTCTGTACATTATTTGCATAATAAATCAAATACTTCATCCATAGGGTTACAAATAACAGTTTAACAGGCTTGCCCTTCCTTCAAGTGTTTATTTGGCTTCTCATGGATTTTTAGATGTCGTTTAAGCTTTGAATTGTCTATAAACTTTGCACCACAGATTTCACAACCATGTGCTCTTTCATTACTGTGGATTTTGATGTGCCGAGCCAAGTAGCTCTTTATGGAGAAACCTGCCCCACACACCTCACATATGAAGGATTTTTCTCCCAAGTGTGTGCGCAGGTGCCTGCGCAGAGAGGAGGAGTCTGTGAATGTCTGTTGGCATTGAGTGCAGGCAAATGGTCTTTCTCCTGTGTGGGTCCGAGTGTGACGAGTGAGTGTAGAATGATCAGCGAACTTCTTTCCACAGATAGAGCACTGGTAAGGCTTTTCTAAAGTGTGGGTACGGCTGTGCCGCATTAAGGCAGCAGTCCAGGAGAAGGCAGCCCCACATATCTGACATATGTACGGTCGCTCACCTGTGTGTCTGCGACTATGAGCCTTGAGTTTTGAGGCTTCTGAAAATCTTGCGCCACAAATATCACATGTATGTGGTCTGTCCCCACTGTGCAAGCGGACATGTTCTTTTAAATGACTTGATCTTCTAAAAGCGGCACCACAAGCATCACAAATAAAAGGACGTCTTTTATTAACATCATTTCTATGCAGATGTATTTTTTTCTTATTATTATAAACAACATTTTGTTTTTCTTGACTAGGAAACACATTTACAGAAATTTTGCTCCTACAAACGGAATCTTCAATGATCATTTTATGCTCTAAATCAACATTTTGACCTGACTGTTCATGTTGCTTCTCATCTGCAATATCTGGAAAAGTTGAATAAAGCACAGCACAAGACTGCGACTTTTCCTCCGTATGTATCCGTAGGTGCCGTTTCAAAGCAGTCATGTTGGTGAAACACAAACCACAATATTCACAGGTAAAAGGTTTTTCTCTTGTGTGAATACGAAGGTGATGATACAAGCCTGCACTCCAGGCAAATTCTCTGCCACATATTCTGCATGTGTATGGTTTCTCACCCGTATGTTTACGCTGGTGGCACCTCAGTTTAGACATTTCTACAAACGCTGCCCCACAATTAACACAGCTATAAGGTCTCTGACCATTGTGAACTCTGAGGTGAACTTTGAGATGACTTAGGTTGTGAAACTTAGCACTGCACAAATTGCAAGAGAACTTTTTTTTCAACAACTCTGTCAAACCTTTTCCCACCCTCACTTGCTTTTGAAGGTTTTGAAACTTTGGTAATTTATTTTTCTTCACAGTCCTTTCATGGCTTATAAAAGGGGACTGTACTGTCAATGGGTTATTCTTGATGTCACTTGACTCAGTAATTCTATTTACCAAATCTTCTTGTTCTATTTGTGGTGAAGAGCTCACAATTCTACTGGTATTTTTCAGAGTAGCTGTGGTCTCTAGCTTTTCACAAGCTTCAGATAAGCATTCAAAGCTGAGATCATCATCTTGCTGCCTTTCCCCTCCACAATACATCCTGAGAACACTTGGTGGACTAAGCAAAAAGCTTGTGTCTAAGTCTGGTTTTGAGTTTTGCAACAATTGAGTAGATGTATCCACTGTTTTTTTTGTCAGACAACAAGATTTTGAATTCTTTTTTTCAGCAATGATATTTTCATGTAATAAGCCCGTTGAACTGTTTGTGCTTCTTGCTGAAATGCTCTTCATGTTGTGATTTCTCATTGAAAGAGAATCACTTGTGCCCGCCCTTACATCTTTCTTGTCAGCTGTAATTTTCACACTATGATCAATGCCAACAGATACATTTTTAAATTCTGGAACTTTTGGCTCATACAAAACAAGATCATCTGTATCCACAGCTACATCTTTGGTTTCAGTCCGGCAGTCATCAATGGTACTCGTTCCAACATCTTTTTTTTCATTGCTTGGCGCTTGGACTTGGGAGAGAATTTTAATCTCTGTTTCTTTACCACATGCATCCAAACAAAATTGTGAATAGCTGCAGGGATAGAAATTTCTGTGTGAATCCAATCGTGTTTCTCTTTTTTCAGAAGACTCATTAACACCACCTGAAACTCCATCATTGAGTACCTGTGTTGCTCTGCAGACACTTAACCTCTCATGCTCAGCATTGTAGATACTGTCATTAAAATTTAGTTCCTTATAAGAATCTGTACTGTTATTAATCACCATGTGTTGCAAGCACCTTTGTAGTGAACAGTCTGTCATGACAGCAGCCTCTTGAACAGGACAAAGTTTACTATCTGTCAAAATACTTGCATCCCTCACTCTGCGAATGCGTTCTACTGTTCGACAGATATGCAATGTTTTGTTCAGATCAAGACCCTCAGTACGCAGAAGATGCTGGCGTGCTGCACTATCCTGTATACCAGTCATGATGCAGTCCTTAAGAAGGATATCTCGCAAATCACCAAATTCACAATTTTGTGCCCACATTTCCAATTCTTCTAAGAAGGTATCAAAGTTTTTAGATTTTAAAGTACCTGAATAAGATGATTGATCAAACGTTTTCTGCTGGGCAGGTGTAGGCTTGCAAAAGTTTGTGGTATATGTTTCAGTCACATCAGTGTGTAGACTGCTAGGATGAGAACTATCATGTTTAGTATCAGAGATTTGTTGTCTACTTGAGTTGTTGGGACTTGTAACAGAGTGAAATGGAGTGGAAACATTATCAGAACTGTAAACGAATTTACTTGCCGAGCTTGCGTTACTTATGGTGCAGTTATTGGGATAAAATGAATTGACTGACATTGGAAATTCAGGACAGTCTAATGAAAGAGATGAGCAATTGTTAGAATCAATTGAAGTAGTAGAGATGGGCCTGTGAGATTCATGGCCCACTTCACCAGAAGAATCTGGGCCTTTTTTGGAAAGAGGTTCTTGTCGACATGTGAAGAACCTGTAACGGTTGTAGAGAATGATGAGAAACGGGACACACCTGTCTTCTAATAAATAGAGAGCATGCATGAATTTGCCTGCCTCATCCTTGGTCATAGCGCACTCTCTAATCACATCCACCACATGTTGCCCCGCAACTTGTGAGAGAAAGGAGGGCGAGGAAAATGTAGAGCTGTTGTCGCTACCAGAGCTAAGGCGTAGGTGGGCTGCGAGCCGTTCCTTCATGCGTGCCCACTCACGTCCTGAATTAGTGCATGAGACATTACTGGGCAGGGCAATGCTGAACTCCATGTGATCCATGCTGCGACAACTGCAAAATATTCAAACCATTAGTTTCAGAAGAATATGAATTCATATCATGCACACTTTTGGCATCAATAGAAGATGTTTTCTTCATGAACTGACTAAGATAATACATGTATTTTTTTTTAAAGGGGCTGGCCTATACTTTGAAGTTTTTCTTTGATGTTTTGTTTTAATTTTGTACAAGGAGAGAAAAAGATTGGAAAAAATTAAAGGGCAAAACAACATTAAACCACTCATGAAATGTGAACACTCATTGGTTTCTGATTAACCTGTAAACTCATGAGTTACACAAAAAGCAAATTTATACACAAAGTTTAATGATATTAGATGGAAAAATATCACTTGAAGAAGTATGAAATAAACCATACTGATGAAAGCAGCAACTATGTTGGGACTTCTGTTGTCCTTTGCTTCATTTCCTGCAGCCGTTCATACCCAGCTCCTTCTAGTTCTACATGGTAAATACAAGTAGTTCACAAAAAATTGTTGTTTTATCGTGACTGAAATGGGAAAAAAGAAGCTTTGTTTAATTTTAAAAATACTGTAGAAATAATATTGATTCAAGCACAGAAAACTCTGTCACACCAAAAACATTTTTTTTGTTGTAAACACATTACTTCAGAATTAAGAATGCATAGTGTTCTGTACATTAACAATAGTTTGAAAGGCAGCTTGTGAAGTGAAGGATCACATCAAGCACCGCAAGGCCTGAAAACACAAACATTTTTCAAACTAAAGATTTTAAACCTTCTAACTATTACAAATGGTTCAAAATACATGTGCCATTGCTCAGCACATCCCCCAAATATACTGATTTTTTTTCCCTTTCATGTCTTCTTTTCTTTTTTAATTCTAGATGGTAGCAACAAAGCCAGTCAAAGAGTAGGCTGGTATTTATTTTTGTTTTTCTTTTTTCATTAGCCTTTGAAATACAATAAATAAAACACAAATTGGAAATGCACGAATGACATTTACTTTGAAAGCTCTTTTGATAAATTCCCCTCTCATACATATCATCCATGGGCAAACATACACAGTTTTATTGAATCATCAAGATCATGAATTTAGTTCTGAGAATGTCAATTAAAA
>BLXT01002679.1:1329911-1340189 GCA_019648995.1 Plakobranchus ocellatus
ATTTGTGTATGATGGTATGTTGAGTATCAATGGTATTTTATCGTCATTACGAGATAATATCGCACAGTACGCTCCAATAGCCAGCTTATGCGCGGGCGTTGAACGTTACTTGGTAAACAACAAAGATTAAACACCAACAGAATCATCAATCGTATATTCGGTCCTCTTTGACTTCTAGTCTGTATCGTATTATTACATTTCATTCAGCAGGCCACAGTTTAACATCCCCTAACATCCGATGGAATCTTATGGGAGACATAATATTCTGGCTAATGATGAGGAGGGGGGAGGGGGTGGGGTGGGGTGGCGGGAGAGGGATGGGGTAGATCTCTAGATGGATTCTAAAGTAGAAACTACGGTATAGAGGGGGCTGCGTTGTATAAGAAAGCTCTTAGAGCGAAGCCAGTAGTGAAGAAGATACTTCCTTACTTCCTCTCCACGCCCGACAGGGGCGGTTCTTTTCTCTGCCTCAATGTGGGCACTGCGTCTATGTGCCTGACACGGGAATCCTCCGCTATGTTGACTTTAAAAGTATCTTTCTGCATCAATCTGTTTGCCTTCTCTCTCTCTCTCTCTCTCTCTCTCTCTCTCTCTCTCTCTCTCTGGCAAGGGTATATCTCAAGGCCTGGCAGGGCGACTCGCTTCACGTGACGTCGGTTCCAAACCTGAGGAGGTAAATGGTTCGGGCGGTCGGGCGAACTCTCTCGGTCCGACGTCAGTACCATGCCTTGACAAGAGAGACTTATGCTTAGCGGGTGCCAAGCCTGAGGAAGGCAACTCTGTAATGGCGAAGGCACCAGGCCTAAGTCTCCTTTCATTGTCTGACAGAGGCACTAGGCCAGAAGGTAGCAGCTCTCTTAGCATGACAAACGCATCAGACCTGACTGCAGTGGCTCTCTTTGCATATCAAAGAAACCAGACCTGAAATTAACGATTATCTATGCATGACCAGAGCACTATGCTTTTTAGTAGCAATTCTCTTTGGCTGACGAAGGCACCGGCCCTGGTAGTAGTGATTTTCTCTGTATGAAGAAGGCATTAGGCCTGTCAGCAACGACTCTAATTACCTGACGGCAGCAACCCTCCTCGTGTGACAAAATCATCAGACTTGATGGCAATAGTTCTCTTCGCATGATAGAAGAACAAGCCTGAGAGCAGCAGCTTTCTGTATGTGAGGAAAAATGCGCCAGACCTGACGAGGCAGACTTTTGATGGGCTCTATGGAGACTATGATTTGTCTGTGCTTATCGTGTATGCCCATCTAACCCGTATTTAGGCTGTGGTGGATTTTAAGATCAGAAAAAAGCTTCTAAGGGGCAGTTTGTCTCAAGATTCACCATAATCCACTCTGCGGTCATCTCATGTCAGTGTAATGATGGAGCCATTCAAAATGCGAAAACGTTTCAATGTGCAACTATTTTTTTTCCTACTGTTTGTTTCTATAGGTTTTAGTTGGTAGTTGTTTTTTGGTGTTATAAAAAGGGAAATGATACCAATAATAATTTAACTTGACTGGACATGTCTTGGTTATATCCCTTGGTGTATATTTCTTGCTCTTCATTTATACTTTTATTCTAAAGGACAGGAGGAGAATGGAACAAGATTTTGTTTTCCTTGTTATTTTTTTTTTTAATTTATATTACACATTAGCGTTTCAAAAAAAAAAAAAAATTTTTTTTAAATTCCTATTGAAATTTTTTCGTACCATATTAGATGGTAAATTTTTTTTTTAATCCACCACATCGCCTTCAACTTGTATCTATCGATTTCAATATAATGATGAAAAATTGTTTGAGTATTTTGAATGATTATGATGGAGTGAATCTTCTAAGGTGATAATTACGTTTGTGATATGTTTATGGTTTAGTAAAACTAGTTGAAGTCCACATTATCAGGTTTAGTGTGTTAATTAAATGGAAGTCAAAGATACGAAAAATTAAACCTTGACCAGTTTAAAGTAACCTTTGTCCACGGATTGACCGCACATGTTGGAGAGGGAACCAAGTGCCTAACTAATGTTTTAAATGGTGCGCAACTTTGAAAAGGGTTCAAAAATTTTAGGTACAACAAAACACTAAATGTGGCCCTTGCCAGAGGGTTGATCATAATAACTTTATGCTCAAACTCCCTATATTAGCTCTTTACAGTTTCATGTAAGCAAAAACTTACTTTTTAAAATTTTCCCGTGTGTACCAAGTGTATTAGGAGTAAAAATAAAATAATAAATCTCAGCCCCGAAAAAATACGCAGCAAGTCTTCAGGATCGTTGTGACTTTACATAATTGTCCCATAATATTGAAGAAATACTAAAAGTTATTTTAGTCGAGCACAGAAAAATTTGAAACCTCTTGATAAAAATAAAAAAGGCAAAAATAGTCCCATTCAAATGTTGCAGGAGAGGGTTAGGTTAGAGTTCGGGTTAATGTTAAGGTTAGGTCTTTGGTAAAGGTTAGAATAACAAGTACAGATGGGGTTCGGTTAAGGATTAGGATTAGGGTAAACATTAGCTTTAGGGTTAGGGTTAGGGTAAGATAAATGATTTCATTTAGGCTTTGAATAAAGGTTAAGATTAGGGTCAGGTCGAGTAACGATAATGTTTATAGATTAAAGGTTATAGCTGGGCCTAGGGTTGCTTTTTTTTTTTTTATTAAGGCACGGGTGGATATTAAGTTCAGGTAAACGGTAGCTTTAGGCTTGTTGTTAAGCTTAGGATTAGGGCTGTGCACTGCTACTTTTAGAATTTGGGATTTGGGTTAAGGGTAGGTTGAAGGTCAAGATTAGTGTTAAGGTTAAGTAATGGATATTGATAAGTAATGAATAGGATAAGGGCTAGGGTTAAGCTTACTATTTGGCCTAGGGTTAGTATGTGGGTTATAGCTGGGCTTATGATGAAGGTAGAGTTAAGGTTCGGTCAGGGTTAATCTTAGTTAGAGTCAAAGTTACGTTAGGATTAGCAATGGGTCACGGTAAAAATACGTTATGGTTAAAATTACCATAACGTCTAATTAGCGATGAACTTAGGGTTAGAGCTCGGATGATCTTAGTGTTAAGTTTACATTTGGGGCTCGCGTAAAGGCTAGGGTTAGCGTTAAGTTTAAACTTTAGCATTAGGATTAGAGTTAGATCAGGGGTAGTCTTGGGGTAAGGATAGTTATTGCGTCAAGCTTTTGATGACGGCTGTGTTAGGGTTGGAATGAGGGTCAGGCTTATGATAAGGGCTAGGGTTAGGATAAAATTTAGGTTCTAATAAAAGTTAGGATTAGTGTAAGAGTTAGGATTAGGGTAAGAGTAGGATTCGGGTAAGAGTTAGGATTATTGTAAGAGTTATTATTAGGACAAGAGTTGGTGCTAGGGTAAGGGTCAGGGTTAGGGTTAGTACAGTTTTTGCCAAGGGTTGGGTTAGAGTATGAGTAATGATAGAATTAGGGTTAAATGGTGTGTTAGGGTAAGGATCATGGCTTGTTTTATTGTTATGATAAGGGCTAGATTTTGATTGCGGGAGGCATTTGGGTTAGGGTTAGTAGAAGGGTGAGGCTTCGGATAAGGTAAACATCAGGATGAAATTTAGAATTAAGTTTAACTCAATAGTTTTAGCAAAGGTTATGTTAGAGTTCAAGTTAAGTTTATACTCAATTTTAAGTTCTCTAATAGGGTTAAAGATAAGTTTAGATTTAGGGTTAGGCTTTGACTTGAAATTAGGATCTATGGCTAAAGTTAGGGCTGGAATAAGGGATATAATTAATATTAGTCCTGGATTAAGATCAATGGTTGTGATGAACAATAGAATTAGCTTTCAGTTTAGGTTTACGGTTAGGTTGAAGTTACAATTAGGGATAGCGTCAGAATCACAGTAAAGATGAGAACAAGTTTAAAGTTAGTTCTAGCTTAATGTTTTGTTGAGAGTTGGGTTCAGATCATTGCCATGGCTAGCATAATCTGTATGTTTAAGGTATTGGTCTAAGTTTACTTTGGGGTAGCGTTGTACGTAAGATTTGTGAAATGAATGGTCAGGGCTTTGTTTACCGAGTCAGGGCGTGTGTTAGAGTAAATCAAACTTTAAATTTCCGACATAAGTTTAGACCTGTGGTTAGGATCAGGTTGGGAGCTTGGGTTGGGGGGTAGATTAAAGTTACTATTACTTTTAGACTTAAGTTATGATTATATCGGGTTTGAGGTAAGGTTTCGTTTTTTAAATTTGGTCTTAGTTACGGTGAAATCTTATTGGAGATCTGGTTAGAGTAAAGTTTAGGGTAAACTTTTCTTTAGTGTCAGGGTGAATGTTAAAGTTAATGTTAGGGTTAGGGTTGTGGTTTAGTTATTTTTCATGTAAGAGTTAGGTTTAACATTAGGTTTAGCATTAAATTAAGTTCAATTGTATGGTAAAGACTTTTTAAGAGAAAGGTTAGGTTTAACGCCATGATTAGCTATAACTTGTACAAGTCTACGGATAAAGTTAGCGTTAGGTTTAAGTCTAGGGTTCGGGTTAGGGTTAGATCAAGCTAAGGGTAAAGGTAATGGTTAAGTTTGAAAGTGAGGATGAGATTAAGAGTTAGATATATTTTTTAGATCAGGATAGGCTTCAGTTGTAGGGTGTCGTTAAGGGCTGTAAAGAGCAAACGATTTATAATTTAATTAGCCGTAGGATAAATTTGTCGTTAGAGGAAAACATTAACATAAGCTTCAGGGTCAGATTTAGAGCTACGCTCACGCTTTGGGTTTGGATAAGGATTAGGGTTAGCATCTAAGTTAGGGTTAGTTTAAGGGTTAAGATAAGGGTTTGGTTTAGACTCGAGTAATATAGAGTTAGGGTTTGCGTTTACCCAGACACATAGCGTTAAGTTTTAACATACGTTTTATTTAGCGTTTGATTTGGGTAAGGATTAGGATTTGGGTTGAGTAAAGGGTTAGGGTTAAGACCAGTTTTAGGATAAAGTTTATGGTTAGCATAAAGACAATGATTTGGATTGAGCAGCAAAAACTCAATGGCAATAGATTTAGGGTTTGAATACGGTTAAGATAGAGGTTTGGGGTAAGATCAGGTTTAGGGTTAGAATTTAAGTCACGCTTTCCGTCATTGTAAGGTTAAGTTTAGCGTTGAGGTTAGATTAACAATAAGGGTTACGTGTAAGGTTTTTTTTAGGGCTTGGCTTAGGGTTAGCTCGACGGTTACAGTTCAGCTTGGTCTCTCTCTCTCTCTCTCTCTCTTTCTCTCTCTCTCTCTCTCTCTCTCTTTCTCTCTCTCTCTCCTGCTCTTACTCATTGTCACATTTCCTTCCTAACTGTCGCTTTTGTTCCTATTTTTCTCGGCTGTTTTCTACATCGCTATACATATCTTGCTTTTCCTCTTTTGTCTCTGTTATTTTTTCCTGACCGACTTTGATTTTCTGCTTACGTCTTAAATAGCTTTGTGCTTCTCATCTTTCTCTTCACTGCCCACCCTCGTCTCTCCTCCTCTCCTTCTGTTCTTTTCTTTCTCTTTCTGAGAATTTTTTTTGTGCCTAAAGACAAAAGTCACCTTATGAATAGAAGGGAATGAAATGCTTTTTGCTTTTATGTGTGTGTTGTGTTTTGCACTAGAGGATTCAAGCACGCTTGGAGTTAGCCCATAAAATAGTAAATTAAACAATAATGTTTTCTCATAAGGGGAAAAAAATGGATTTTGACACGATGAAAAAAATTTGTTGTTTAAATTTCATATAATTTTAAACTTTAAAGTATTTACAAAACCATGAACAAGACATCATGATCGCAGACAAAAGCCTCGTAAAAACAACAAACCTGAATGCGTAGGCTTGAGACCCACATGTATATATACATATACAGTATCTAGTCTTTATCTATTATATTCATATAATATGAGTGTATACATACATATATATATATATATATACATATATATATAATTATATATATATATATATATATATATATATATATATATATGTATATTATATTATATATATCGAAGCCTAACCAAATAATTCAAGAAAATTAAGCTTCCATCAAAGCATTTACTCTATTTTATGCTGAAATAAGTACTTGCTTCCGCTGTTTGGTTTAAAAAAAAAAAAAAAAAACTCCCCTTTTTTCATTCCTCTGAAAGGCTTGCTCTTCCTTTAATTAAAGAATTCCCATAAACAGGAAGTTAAGAGAATAATAGGAGGAGTCATTGGCAAAACACTAAGCATAAAGAAACAGCTGTCAATGTTCTGAAAAAGATGAGAATAAGATAAATGATAAATTTTATTCCTGATGTTACGGATGCCACCAGAATGTTCACTGGGGCTTACATTTCACCGCGAGGGCAATTCTCACTAGAAAATTATATAAAATTTACGTTCCAGACGTCAAAATTTTTACGCTATCAGTTCTCTGTGCTTCAACGCTTCGGAAAATCTATCGCCGACCTCACTCTGTACCTTAAGTAATTGAAATACAAACATTTAGAAGAATATCAAAATAGAAATATATCAGTCACGCGTAAAACTAATAATATAAAATGCTTGAATGCATTTCAAGTAGCTCACTTTATTATACTGGGTATTGTCTCAAGGAAACTGTTGAAAGTGAAGTGACAGCGAGTTAAATGAGAAACATTATGCACGATTTGGTTAGTAAAGTAACTATTGAAGATGATTTTCGTTGAGGCTTGATCTTTGAACATTGTTAAATTCAGCGCACCGTTATCACAAGCCAGTCAATCGTAATAAATATTTCATGAAGAGATAAATTATTTTGGAATAGAGATCTTAGAAATTGTTCCCGTTTTTTATGTTAGATAGAATATTCATGATGAACGATCACGATTCGGCTATTTGCTCGGATGCTTCCGAAATCTGAGCACTTACAAAAATGAACGAGGTTATCTTTTTTTTAATCAGGTTCATTGCAAAAGTTATGTTAGTAATTCGTACCGATTTTACACTATGCAAGAGCTTTAGAGCATACCGAATTACTTGTAGAGAATTTCTCACAATTGGACAAGAGATTGAAGGCAGTAATTTTCTTACTAATGAAGGCCATTTAAAAAAATACATAAAGGCTACAAGCAATGTATCTATGGGAATCGCGATGTGAGATTTTTTTCTGCCACGTAGAGATGCAGCTCTCAGAAAAAAAAAACAAACAACACAACGCAAAAAACATTATGCCTATAAACCTTTTACATCGAAACACGGTAGTGTTTGCTAATGATTCCCCTGACATATGTGCAGTTTTATTCAAGTGATTCCAAACTCTCATATCATTATCATAGACACATATTCTAAGTTTCTTTCAATTCTCATAAATTACCGAAAGAAAATTGTTGGAGTTAAGCCCTTGAAGCAAAAATATTGAGAGTTTAAACCTTATCTCGTGTGTACAATAAGAGTAATCTTACAAAATCAGACCCGTTTTAGAGCTATTATTTGTCTCGACATACCAGTGCGAGACATAGTTTTATCGCATTCTAACCGTGCTCCTCCGAATTTTCAATTGTTCTTAAAAATAGGCTGAAAGCATTAAAACTATAAAAATCAATCTTTTTCTCTATCACCGATTACTCGAATCTTCAAGATTGTTCTGCTAACTGTATCTGCAACTGAATGAATTCAAAATTACCCTCATGTATCAGTTATTTGAATCTATTGTTTCCACCTCTATGATGTGTGCTTTAAAGAATATAGTGATTTTACATTTAAGAGATTGTTTAGAATATTGCTTTAAGTCATACAGTTCAGCTTAGTCTATCTCTCTCTCTCTCTCTTTCTTTCTCTTTCTCTCTTTCTCTCTTTCTCTCTCTCTCTCTCTCTCTCTCTCTCTTTCTCTCTCTCTCCTGCTCTCACTCATTGTCACATTTCCTTTCTATCTGTGAATTTTGTTCCTATTTTTCTCGGCTGTATTCTACATCGCTCTAGATATCTTGCTTTTCCTCTCTTGTTTCTGTTATTTTTTCCTGACCGACTGTTATGACTGTTTAGGAATCAATGTTATATTTTGTTTTAAGATATAATATTCTTAATAAAAAATTATGAAGCGTCTTTAATTTAGGGACGCATATAGTTTTTTTTTTATTTCGAATATAATTATAGACTTTTCAGGCATAAGATTAGAAGGCATACTTTAAACGAAGAGTTCGTCGGATTTGAAAGTTAAAAAGGAAAAAACAAAACATATTTTTGTTTTAGTAACAAAGCAACCGCACCACTATTTAAGTCGTGTGTCTTGTAAAGTAAAGAGCCTTCTAGCTTTGAATAAGCTCCCCAAAACTATTCAGATAAACGGAACAAAAGCTAGCCGCTGGGAGAGAAACAAATCCAGACGCGGATTCTGATAAAAGTGACTGTCCTTTGCTTTCCGATCCTGTTCATTTGCTTACGATTGCCTCAGATTTTTCACTGCTTTTCTTTTTTCGAATCGACTGGCACAGTTCGCCCAGAACACTGATAGCGTTTTCACTCGGTAAATGAAATTTATATGCTCTGATATTTATTTCTTCAATATAGATTGTCTTTCTGCTGAAAAATATTCTTCTTTCCACACGTATCCATTATATATTTTCTTAATCTGATATGCAAAAAAAAAAAAAAAGAGAAAAAATTATGTAAAAATGACATCTTCTACAAAAGTTACTATTTAAAAATAACTGTACTGTATTATTTTTCTGAGAGCTATTTTTCTTTTCAAAACTTTTCCTTATCAAATGAATTTATACAAATCCTGAATGTAGGACAAGATGAAATTTCGTAAAAGAAGATTTTTCAAGATTTGTTTCCCTTACTTAAATACCCAGCATTGTCCCTTCAAAACGCACTTGTCTCCAAGTAGCCACGAGGCCGCTATTGTTAAGGTCTGAGCTTTTTATGTTGAGAGAAACTAACAATTGAAGATCAATAAACGCTAGACCAAATTTTTTTTTATCCATTCATTTTTCTTATCTATCAATGAAAGGCAATATAAGAATATTGGTCTCTAGTAATTTTTTTAAAAAAAATATGTGAAATTCAAAATTTGTTAAAAAATACCCTTGTTCCATCTATCGCTCTTTGCATTCTTTTGAGCTTTAAACTTTCAATTTCCAGAAATAGCTTAATGTATTAAAGATACTTGAACCTTATTACTATTATGTATCTTATGTATTTCTTATAGGACTGTTATTGCCACAAACTTAATAAGCATCATTTATGATATTACTTTTTCGCCAAGATCAAAAACATTTTCAGTATCATTATGATCGTCAACATTGTATTTTGATAACATGTAGATATTGATAATAGAATACCAAGAGGTTATCAGGCATCAATCATTGTCTAAATAGCACGGTCGTCATCACAGATGTAATAATCAACATGGCCAACATCTTTGTCTTCTCATGTATAGCATTTTTTCTTTTGGTAATCCTAATAAATAATGTTATGAATGTTTCCTTTGCGAGGGCACGCACTGATTTTTTCTTGTTGTGAATATTACATAGCGAGTATACTAGTATATTGAACTTTCCCAAAGAGTATACATAGATATTCTACACTTGTCTTTAAGGCAAATTTGGTAGACTGAGAGTAGAGCTAGGCAGGGAATGAATGAACAAAAGCTGTGAGGAAGAGATTACTTTTTACGTATTGTTGTACAGTATGTTTGCTCAAGATTACTGCTGTGCATTCTTCATTAAACATTTAGGCTTAGCCAGGCAGTTTAAATTGAGTTGAAATTTGCGAAGGAACTTCGATTTGTTACATTATTGATAGGTTAAAAATATGAATTTACATCAAGTAGTTATGTTAAAGTGTGGCCGTATTTCGTTTTACTTATAGACATCGCTCACTAATGTTTTGTTGAAATATCAGGAAGACGTAATAAATTAAGTAATCTCGGTATTATGGGAGTTTTCGAAGTCATAGGCTAGACAAATTATTGCCTGGTTTATAAAAAAAATGCTGACTCAAATTCAGTGTTGCATCCATTATCCTGTTCATCATTCTTAATAACAATTGTCATCTCTTTCGTTCCTATTTCCAACATAATGATATTCAGCTTTAAAAACTGAATATCAAAATACCAAACATTAAAATCTCTACTCAAGATATAATACCCACTCAACACACGAAAAACAATAGGAACATTAACAAGAGAAACATCCTCATTACCAACGACAATAAAGAAAATGTTGAGAACGACAATAGAACCGACAACAAGGAAGCTACAAAAATAACTCGAAAACACCAAAAACCAAAACAACAAAGACAATTCAACACCACAATCACCGCGAGCAACTAAAGCAACAGCGCAAAAAAAAAAAAA
>BLXT01002679.1:1472552-1489277 GCA_019648995.1 Plakobranchus ocellatus
ACTGTGCTTTAAACGCCTCTGCCTTTACTGCAAAATAAATTTAAAAAAAGAAAAGGAAAAAAAAACTTAAAATTGGTAAACACTATTTATGACGTTTAAGTAAGTGTGGCTTTTCATCATTATCATCGTCCTCATTATCATCATCATCATCATCATCATCATCATCATCATCATCATCATCATCATCATCATCATCATCATCATCATCATTCATCATCATCATCTTTCATCATCATCATCATCATCATCATCACTATCATCATCATCATCATCATCATCATCATCTTCATCATCATTATCATAACCACCACAGTATTATCATAATGATCATTATAATCATTATAATAACCACAATATTCATTAATAGTATAAGCATCCCATTTATAAGTACACTATTATACTCATGATAGCATCTTTTCTCAGGTTACATCACATTATTTGTTGTTATGATTTCATTGTTGATCCTAGAATCATCTCTTAGTAATCTTTCCGATGAGACTACATATTTGGGTTTATATTTGTTTCCTTTTCAATAGCATACGCTCAAACATCATTTGCCTTTTGACATGGTTTATCTGGAATACTCGAAGCACAGACAGACTATCAAATGCAATCATAAATTTTGAAAGAATGTGATGAAAACTAATTTCCTAGCCATCTCTAGCATCTGCCAAGTTATCTATAAGAGACCACCCTCTTTCTGGCAAAAAGGATGATAGATCAGGTGCAAGATATAACTACATATTGATAGAAGTTTATAATCAGAAAAAATAACCACATCAAAGATATTCGAATGCTAACCTACGCAATATATTGTTGTGAAATTTATGAACATAGGAAGAACAAATGTTTTCAAATCACCTTTTGAAATATAGAGTAACGAAAATTAAAAAAAAAAACAACTAGTGTAATCTCATCCACCATGGAGTTACAACCTAGCTGAAAAATAGTTTAAAACTTTCTGTCTTGATAGAGTGCTGATGCTAAAACGTGGGTAGAGGTAGGGAAAAATTGAAAGAATAGACAGAAGGAAAAATATATTGAAGGGAAAGGGGAAAAAAGATAAACATGGGTAAAAAGCTTGAATAAAAGTAGAACTCAAAATGGGAGGCGCAAAGTTTATTGCCAGAAAGCACAGGATAAAGTTTATATGCTGTGAGCGGCATTGTGTAAATAGAAAGCAGAAATCTCAATAACAATGATAGATACATTTAGATATTTTAGTTTGAATAAAAATGATTGTTACATTTACATACTTTAGTTTGAATAAAAATGATTGTTACATTTAGATGCTTTAGTTTGAATAAAAATGATTGCTACATTTAGATTCTTTAGTTTGAATAAAAATGATTGTTACATTTAGATTCTTTAGTTTGAATAATAATGATTGTTACATTTAGATGCTTTAGTTTAAATAAAAATGATTGTTACATTTAGATTCTTTAGTTTGAATAAAAATGATTGTTACAGTTAGATACTTTAGTTTGAATAAAAATGATTGTTACATTAAGGTACTTTAGTTTGAATAAAAATGATTGTTACATTGAGATACTTAAGTTTGAATAAAAACGAGTGTTACATTGAGATACTTAAGTTTGAATAATAATAATTGTTACATTAATTAGTTTGAATAGTAATGATTATTTCATTGAGATACGTTAGTAAGAATTTTTATTTTGTGGTAAAATTCGAAAATTATTTGTTTGATTTTACTTTAATGTATCGCCTTATAATCGAAACTTTCACGATCTTAATCTATAAATTTCAACATTTATCAAAACAGGATTCTATTTTCGTATTTCGCTGCTTATGCACAGTGCAATATATATAAATATATATTTATATATATATATATATATATATATATATATACTATATATGTATATATATATACACACACAAATATACACACATATATATAATACATACACACACATACATGACAATCAAGAAGCGTGTGTGGAACAAAGCCCTAGTTCTGTTCCACCTTGATAAAAACAACTTACCTGTAGACATTCAAGAACTTAATCTAAGGCAAATCAAATTGCAAGCTGTCTTCAGTCACCTTTTCGTAACAGTTTTAAAAAGCCTCCCTGTGGTTGCAATCTGGAGGGGGGGAGTAAAACGAAAAAAAAAAAAAGAAAAAGAAAAAAAGAAAAAAAAAGCAACAACAGAAAAAGAAAGAAACAAACAAACGCAAAACTTCAGGTGCATCGACATTCTTCAGTTGGATAGCGAGTAGTGTGGTATGTGTGTGTGTGTGTTTGTGTGTGTGTATATGTCTGTTTGTATGTGTGCTGAGCAGAGCAAAAGCATCTGATGTTTGTGTTTGTGTGGGTGTTCAGATGTTAGCTGTTAGCGAGCTTGCCGTGGAAATTTATGGTAGGACCTTATCGTTCTGTTTCGGCCATTATTAACGATGCCAGTCCGGTCAGGGTCATAAAGTTTTATAACATTATACACTTAAATGGTCCTTTTATAGCGATTTATACGCCCAGAACGTTTTTTTATAGTGTTATATCATGAAGTGTGCATCAAGTTATCAATTTCATCGTCTTAGTTTTCTGATTTCTTTGATTTTTTTTCCACGTCACTTTGTTGGCTGAGGATGCTTTAATCTTTCGCAGCACACGAATCTAAATGAGTTAGGTTTGGCTGGATTCCTGTGCATACTTTGTGTCCGTAACAAGATGATCTCAGTTGCTTAGGCCCTCTGTCAAGGTAGGACGCCATTGAGGGGCTCGAACCTGTGACAGTAAGGTCCCAACGGTCGCCCGGGCAAGGTCGCTATCCACTTTGCCACGACCCGAGTATGAGTAAAGGTGTCAAATCTCGGCCTGTTCTGTTCTCACCAAGTCAGTGAGAATCAAGGTTTGGGTTTGGTTTTTTTTATATAACCAGTCCACAACAATGTGATCTCAGGCTTTCAGGCCCTCCATGAGGCCTAAGCACCAGAAGCGGGGCTCGAACCTGCGACAGAAGGGTCGCTGCAGATCTCCGGGAAGAGTCGCTAGCCACTGCGCCACCGATGCCCCAGTGAGAATCAAAGAGATTCGAGTTCAATAAGAGCCGACATTTTCTCTGCATTTTCCGTCATCTCAATCTGCTCTCCAGTTTTATTAGATTTCAAATTATGCAGTCTTCCTCCTTCTCCTCAACTGATTTTTTGTTCGTTTTTGTTCCTTCTTCTCCTCAACTGATCTTTTGTTCGTTTTTATTTTGGCTTTTTGCTTCTCCTTGACGTAATGTCTTTTTCTTTCCCCACATAACAAACTTGAAGAATTTTTCACGCTGACTTCATTGGAAAGAAGAAAAATATATATTCCGCATCTCCGCAACGAAATATTGCAAATTCATGCAACTCTCTCTAAAACACAAGTACGTGTACGAATTTCACAAAAATGCGCCAAGTGGCCGTGGAAACAACCAAACATAAAAAAAAGGACACCTAAAAACTAATTTTTATCATATCTTCAAAGTATGGGGTAGAACAAAAAAAAACAAAACAAAAAATAACAGCAACCAAAAACGATCACGTATCTAGAAGCGGTTAGCTCCTGATTGGCGAAGTCTGTCTTCAACATTCCATTCTAACTTGTTCACAGCCAACACACGTTCAGAATATCACACTAGAATTTATATATATTTTTATATATATATATAAAAAAAAAGCGACTAACATCAGCCAGTCACCCGATTTGAATCCAATGTACTTCTCAATTTAGGATTCATTGTTTTAACATAAATACTGTTGTAGACAAGAAAACGAACAGAAGAACTATTAAAACGAAACATTCAAGTTTGATGGAATCAGATTACCATTAAAGAAAAAAAAATCATCACCTGGTAAAAAGAGACTCAGTGCTGTTGTTAACCAAGACGTAGGGGGTGATTGGAAATGGTTTTGCTTTGCGATGTTATTATAGTTTTGAGACATCCATCCCTATCCTCGAGCTATCCCGTAATCACCTACAGAAAACAAAGAAATTGTGTACGAACATGTATTCGAAATAGAACAAAGCTCGGTGAGAACTTAATGGGTGTACGAAATAAAGTATAAGCACGAAAATATCCGTCCCTACTCGATATAAATCTATCTATCACATGAAATAAAGATCAAAAGACTCATGGCTGTGTTAATTCTCAGTATGATTGTTTCGCCATATTTCTTTTTTAAAAATGGGCTTGCCATCGCCTGCCCCAACTGCCATATCTTAGCACGCAATAACATCGTTAATCTTCTTGCAACCTTTCACAGTGCAGTTTATAGCACGTGGAATGACAGTACCGTATTATCCATTTCTGTTCAAAACATTTGGATTGACTAGGAATTTTGAAATACATAGTACTATGTGCCATTTAGATCAAACCATCGTCAACACTATGGAGCGGCTGTAATATCATGGCTTAGATTTCGCATTGTAGGCATGATCGTTTTATTCTCACAGGTACGGCTTTCATCATAAAACTCAATCATTCTGCACTGCTCTTTTTCAACACTCACATCTCGTGGAATATTCCGTCATGATCTAATTCACTCTCGTTTTATCTTCCCCCCTCCCCCTCTCCTCCCCTTTGACAGGCCAAAGAAAGCGCTGGCCCTGCCAACAAAAAAAGAAATAAAAAAAAAAATTGGTAGGAATTAAATAATAATCTGCACGATGAATTTTCTGACCGCATTAGTATCGACAGAATATTGAAGGGTGAAAAAAAAACGTTTTGATCCTGCGCATAAAAAGTCTTGTGTCTCAAGTAGCCTAACCTGTTTGCCATCTGCCGCTACATGCCCTGACACGACACGGGTCGTTAGCAGGAGAACAGCTGAAATAATAAGGAAGAGCTAGAATCAGCGTAAACTCGCATGTAACACCTGCACACCGTTCAATACAGAAAATATGAGTTCAATGATCTCAAAAACAGCCCCAGAAAATGATCGTGTGGGTTTAGTTTTGGTCAGACGCAATTCCAAAACTCATCTTGAACGCCTTCTGCTAAAATCCGCGCCCACTAAACATTGTTTAGGAAAGATCTAGCTTGGAAAAACAAACTGCGATTACAAGTTTCTAATACGCCCTTGACTATTGGCTCGCACAACGGGAGCACCAGAAACACAAAGATTTTAAATGATAACATGCCACTGAAGATAGGGTAACTTTCCATACAGGAAGAAAAAAAAAATGTTTGCACAAAAATGAGGACAAAGTAATATTCGATTAATCATGTCGACATGTCGACATTTTGTCAAGTGGCACAAACAATAATCTTAATAACAGATGAATGCAGTTGATAGGATCAAACTATCGTGTAGAATGTTAGCGTCTGGCTTTATATAATTCATTTCGATGTATAAGTATGTATATGTATATGTGATTACTTAGGGGAGACATTGTTGTACATATATATATATATATATATATATATATATATATATATATATATATATATATAAACCTTCATTTTCTGAAATCCTGTTTTCCAACAAAAGTACCGCGTTAGCTACAGGGGTAATGAATTTGGATTAAAAAAAAAAAGAAAAGAAAAACATGAACATTTCATTGGGATTCGTGCTAGTTTCCCTGACTCTGCTTCCATTGGGGCTGCACAGTGGAATCAATCTATGAAGCTATTTAACGTTTTACCAGCAAAGAATAATTCTATATAAAATGCAAATCCATATCGGGTATTATCATAAAATACATCATTCGCCATTTTTAAAAGGAAAAAAAAATCATGAAGCGCCCGACAGAAATGGATTGTAATTTTTTATGCGTCTCTTGCGTTGAAATTGATAGCATCAATTATCATGAATTTTCATACACACAATTTTTTTTTCGACGGATTCTCATCGTTAAATCAAAAGAGGCCCAATTATACCGTCAAAATATGGGAACAATTGAGTTAATACGTTTTTTTCTTCATAATATCAGAAAAAAAATTTTTCCCATACATAATTTGTTTTTGAGTACGACTAATAAAAAGGCAAAAAATTGAGAAGATTGCAGTAGGTTGAATGCAGACAAAAAGAAAAAAAAAAATTCGACTCTTGCTTTCAATTGGTGTTTGTTCACTGACGACATGCTCTAGGCTGCAATGTGAGAGCTGACCAACTCTGGCCACCGTGTTTTAGGAGCACCTCAGTGTCCACTCTGCACGAATTTTTGGGTAGTTAGGTTTTTTTTTGTAGCATAAAGCCTACCCAGGACAAGGTAATCTTACGCTCTCAGGCCCTCTCACAAGCCAGGACGCCATTGGTGGGGTTCGAACTTGCGACAGAAGGTACCCTTCAAATCTCCCGGCGGGATTGCTAACTTTGCCACCAACGGCCCAGGTACCTAGGCCTCTTAAAACTCAACGAAGGTACAGGTGCTTAGGAAACAAAAGAACTGTTCAATGCCGTATTCCGACCCAAAATCATGGCATCTTAGTCGTGGATCCTTCGAGCTCATTGTAAAGGTCGGACTTACTTTACTTTTACATTCAAATTCTTGTGAACAAGAAAGAACATCACTACTTTGCCTAAAATCTCAGAAGGGTTTGGTAAAAATTATAACATAAAACAAATAAGACGGAGTTTATCAAAATAAGAGTCTTATTACATATGCAAAGAAGATGTTGGCACGCCTAGTAGCAACACCTTTAAAAAAAGGGATAAGCCACTAGTTTGGCGTAATAGTCCCTAGATTTTTGTAATCAAAGTGTCAAGACTAAATGAGAGAGAGAGAGAGAGAGAGAGAGAGAGAGAAAAAGAGAGAGAGAGAGACAGGGAGAGAGGGAGAGTGGGGAGAGAAGAGAGTACAAGAAAGTTAAAGTGGTGAGCAACAGAGAAAACATAAAAGAAAAAAAAATTACAGGTAGCTAGGTTGTGTACGGTGTTGGGTACAGCTTCAGATGATGATATATTGTGATCAGGGGAAAAAAAGGACCGGTGCCATAGAAGTATGTTTAAAAGAATGTCGACGAAAAAAAGAAAGAAATGTTTACAAACAAGTCGCAGAGTTTGTATACGATCAAACTGGCAAGCAGCAGTACACAAGACACATACTTCATGTAACTATAACAGAATGTTCGTTAAAAGAGAAAGGACTTACTCAAATAATTATAGGAGATGCGGTTTTTTTTTCTTTTTTTACGGGCACATTTTAAAGAAGCGTTATGATGAGATTTTCTTTATACTAAAATTTTCTCCGAAAAAAGCGACAATGGTGTTGGCATAAAACTCGTATTTTAATGAAAACTGTATTAGGAAAAAAATATTTGGATACATCAGGAGCATCAAGCGATATGGCAAGGGGCTGTCAAGGAAAAGTCAAACATTTCTCAACCCACGCTTTACTCGTCTACATATAAACAAGTAAAATGTGGGTTGAGCAATCTTTTACTTACACTTCACACACACACACACACACACACACACATGCATACACATGCATATATAACCGCGCGGAATGAGCTGCGGAATGTTGTTCGACATTCTCAAACTCTTGTTGAATATTTAAGGTATTTAGACTGATCTCTAATCTGCCCGATAGAATAATTTGGTTTTTTTTTCGACAACTTCTGGCAGAAACGAAAAATAACAACAACAATAACAACAACAACAACAACAACAAAACAACAACAACAACAACAACAACAACAACAACAACAACAACAATTACAACAAGAACAACAACATCAGCAACAACAATAACAACAACAACAACATCAACAACAACAACAACAGCAACAACAATATCAACAACACCAATACCAACAGCGACAACAAAATCAAGAGCACTAGGAAAACAGAAATAAAAAATAAACTTATCATGCTCAGGGTTTGCTAAAAATAAATCCTTGTTTCCTTTTAAAGATGCGCACATTTTGTTTTTTAAGTTTGACGCACCTGTAGGAGAAGTGCAGAATATTCAAATTTAAGGCTCCGGTAAACTTACAGGCTCCAAAAAAACTTTGTAACGTAACGGGAAATATTGCTGCGATAGTTTATCACTTAGTGGGAAGATAACGTCAATGGAAGGCACCATAACGCTAGGAAGAACACGTTGAGACGTTTGGTGAAAAAAAAAATTATGATTCATTTCCCAAATTATCAGTTTTGAAGCAGATGTCAAAGACTAAGTACTAACATTATCTCCCTTTTTTTTTCTTTTTCTGTTTCCCGTCGATTCATATTTACAAGAAAAAAATATTTTAGATTACTTCTAACTGTTGGTCCTCTATCATCCTGAAGTCAGAGAGAAAAAGGGAGAGGAATAGAGAGAGAGAGAGAGAGAGAGAGAGAGTGTATGTGTGTGTGTGTGGGATAGAGACAATGACAAAGAGAGAGAGAGATGGCAAGGAAGAGAAGAGAGAGCTAGGAGAGAGGTACACAGAAAGAAAGAGAGAGAGATAGAGAGATAGGAATAGAGAGAGAAAAAGACAGCTAAAGAAAGAGAAGAGAGAGCTAGAGAGAGAGGCAGACAGAAAGAAAGAGCGAGAGAGAGAGATAGGAATAGAGAGAGAAAAAGACAACTAAAGAAAGAGAGAGAGAGAGAGAGGCATAGAGAGAGAAAAAGACAGATAAAGATAGAGAAAGAGAGGTGGGCATACAGAGAGAGAGAGACAGGTAGGGAGAGAGATAAAGACAGAGAGAAAGAGAGAGAGAGAGAGAGAGAGAGAGAGAGAGAGAGAGAGAAAGAGAGAGAGACACAGAGAGAGAGAGACAGAGAGAGAGAGAGACAGAGAGAGAGAGAGAGAGACAGAGAGAGAGAGAGAGAGAGAGAGTTCAAATCGTTTATGACGATTACCAGTATCCTAAAACTTCACTTCGCCGCTTCCTAATCGTTTTCCCAATACAGGTCATATTATCCATCACTGTCTTGTTAGATCATTTCTCTCTTCCTCGCACATTGGAACCAATTTCGACCCAGAAACTGAGAACTACAACATTACATACCGCCGTTCTAACTTTTCTTTGTATTTCTTTGATCTTTCACGCAATAATATTTTCACTGTGGTGAAAATGTCGTTGACCGGAACATCCTTCTTACATAAGCCTCGAGTTCAATTCCCTCTGAGGGGATTATAGGATCAAGACGATTAGTAGCAAGATGTTACCGTTACCGTTAAACCCTTTCTCCCTCCTCCCTCGCACTCAGTCCCCTACACACACACACACACAGAGGTCTCGCGAAGGTATTGATAAACACAGTTTTGAAAGACATTTTTTTTTGTTTGGTTTTCAGGTTAATCATTGTGAATAATACTGTAATTTTGTTGATTTGAAGAGGACATTAATTAGCGTCAAACTCTAATCCCAAGAAAAGGCATTACAAAAGCTTGTTTGAATGACAGGAAATTCCAAGTGTGTGTAATATGATCTGGGTCTCATTTGTGAATAAGATAATAATATCTCCCAATTAAACTCTTGAAAGGCATAAATTAAACTAAGTCTTAGATTTTGCCCGAATTTAATAGTCATTTCACAACTGTGATTTAAAAGAATGCAGGAGCTGTCTTTTTTGTTTGGTTTCCGTTTATGAAAATAATACGATGGTATTGTATGATAAAGTTTATCGCAAACAGGCGTTTGGAAACAAACTGGACACGACAAATGGAAGGAAAAATTTTGATCGAATACCTTACATTACTTCTCGCAATCTATGTTTCTCTGTTGCAACAATCTTTCTATCTGTTTGTCTGCCTGTCTTTCTGTCCGTCTCTCTCTCTCTCTCTCTCTCTCTCTCTCTCTCTCTTTCTCTCTCTCTCTATCTATCTCTATCTCTCTCTCATTCTCTCCCCCATACAATAATAGATGCCTCTACGAGGTTCCCGTAACCTGAGGGCTTTTTTTTTCCAGAGAGGAGTATGGCTGTATGACTGTTAGGCCATGTATCATGCTGAGTGTTATAATTTATTATACAATAAAGGCTACAAGTCTTGAGTCATAGCAACCATAAACAGTGGAAACTTTTTACACGTTCACAACAATTGTATAAACGCAGCTGCAAAGTATTCTTATCATCCAAAATAAGGTTCGCTTGCTACGCAGAAAGAAAAAAAAAAGTGCTGAAGTACAATGATTACAATGGATCTTTCCAAGGTATGACAATTAGAAGAAAGTGCTAAAACTTCAAAAACCCAAGAAATATACATGCAAGATTATGTATTCTATCGTTTCTAGTTTCAGCATAAAAATCGTGGGTGCCTTGGTGGCACATTGGATGCCACGCTCGCCCTGATATCGACAAGAACCGTCTATCACAGGCTTGAACCCTCCGCTGTCACTGAGCCCAAAGACAGGGCAACGAGACTGAAGTAACAGGTTTGAACTAGTCGAGTAATCTATGTAACTATTACTACAGCCCTTTCACAATGGATGGAAAAAATGTAGGGGAAGGAAACATAATGCAAAAATAAAATAAATAAATAAATACACATATATTTGCTTCCAAAATCTAATTATAATAGAGCTAAGCTCAATAAACTCCACAAAAATATAGATATGTTACCATAGATCATGCCATTTTGTGTGGTCACATTTTAAAATCTCGAAGTTGTTTAGCAGATTAACAACACGACATTTTATAACCCTGTTGAAACGTTATGAAGCATGCAAAACAAAATTAGACATTTTAGTAACAATAATGTTTCGAAACTTTGTACGCCGCAAGCGCAAATGAAAGCTAAAGGGAAAAAACAGCATTAAATATTTGGTGCGCAACTTTTGTTTTCTTAGGAATAAAATATAAGCAATGGGTTTCGCAAGTATCTTAAAAAAAAAAAAATAACGTTTATAAATGTCAACGATGATAGCAATGTCTTTCATAAAGTTATTTTTATCTTAGGCCTAAGGGTTAAGGTATCTTCCTTACTATAGAAATATGGTACTACATCAAGATGTTGACAATATTTATTTCCTAAGTTAAACTTAGGACTGAAATGAATCAATGAGCTAGACAAAATAGGATTATTATTTTTAGGTCTGGCTCAGATTCTCTCATTATCTCTATTTCATAAGAAAAATTCAAATCTTAATGTTACTTTTTTGTGTTAAGAAAAACCGAGGAAGTAAATCATGCGGAACTGAAGTGGTCATGAGAATGGGCTACCTCTGTAATGTATTTAATGCATTCTTTAAAAAAGAAAAAAAAGTATATATTTCTGTATACAAATGGGATTATGATCCGATAGATTAATACGCCGTAGAAATATACGGCGACATAATCTAAATTATTATTTAACAACTTTCAATAGATTTTTTTCTTTTACTTTTCCCTTAAATGCAAAGAGCATAAGATGACAGGATATAGATATATCTAGTAATTTTTTTCCTTTTTTTATTTTTTTTTTTTTACTTTAGCTCTTTACCTTCATTTGTTTGAAAGACTTTCCCTCAATTACAGTTTGTCGGTCGGCCTGTCAGCTTATTTGTTTATCCTCCCCAATCTCTCTCTCTCTCTATCTCTCTCTCTCTCTCTCTCTCTCTCACACATACACACGCACACAAACACACACACTGTCTTTTTTCCTCGACGTTTTCTATTCAGGAATCAAATTTCTAGGCAATGTTTGGTCTGGGATAGTAGAATATTTATGAAAGGCATGTATAGTATTTTACTGATAATCAAGGACCATCTATGTATATATTTCCCTCATTTATCTAGAATATTGGGTTGACTTAACATCATTTTTCATATTTTCTTTTCACAGTCACTTCGTTTTGTGTGAGACTTGGTCAAAAGAACTTTTATTCTTCAAAATTTGAAATACATAATGTGTAAAAATCAAATATTTGAAATACTCTGAGCAAGTTAACTTTAGGAAGACAGACGGAAACTTGAAGAGACAAATGAAAATCTGTGATTCAGATATTGTAACGTCTTTTATGTTTCAGATACATATCGCGTTGCATCAACTTAGAGAATAATTTTGTACTATCTAAGTTCAAAACTTTCGATTTATTGTTTTTGCAAGCGCTTGAAATGTAATTTGGGAGCATTATTGTATACATTGTTCGAATGTGTCTGAATATTTTCTGAAATGAAAAACGCAGGTTTTATAAACAGAAATATTGTATTCTCTACATGAAAAATGTAGTCCGTGAAACAAAATATCGTTCTTTGTTTGCTTATTTTTAAAATCTTCTGCCTTTTGTGCATGAAAGCTCTTTCTTTCTCCGTACTCATACATGGGAAAAAAGAAAAAAAAACTCAAGGAAATGTTGGACAAAATATGCAGTTGATCATGTTTCAAACGGTATTGTTTTATCTCACTCATCGGATTGGTGAATCACCCATACACATTGTTCAAAACATTTATTTGTAATCTGAAGCATAGGAGAGAAATTTAGAGCGATAGAGACAGACATAGAGATGAAGAGAAAAAGATAAAACTAGAATGTGTGTGTGAGTGTATGGGTGTGTATGGCAAAAAGGATAGAAAGATAGAGAGATAGATAGATAGGGAGAGAAAGAGAGAGAGAGAGAGAGAGAGAGAGAGAGAGAGAGAGAGAGAGAGAGAGATTCTTTAGAGAGAAGGAGACATGAAACAAGACAGGAACAAAAAAAAAAAAAGAAAATTGAAAAAAAAGAGATAATAGGGAGAGTATGAAGAAAAAGGACGCTACATAGGTGAAAGAAAGAGCCACCAAAAAGGAAAAGGAAAATAACGAAAAGGACGAGAGAAAAACAATGAAGATGGCAACGCGAAAGAGATTTCAGGACAAAAACATAAAGAGTACACTTAAACGAGAAAAAAAATGAAGAAAAATAGAAGAAATAAGGAGGGAGTGTTGTAAAAAAAGAAGAAAGAAAAAGGAAAAGGAAAAGACAGCAAACGATGTTTAAAGGCATCTGGGCGCCCGAAATAAACAGTTATGAAATGACGCAAAAAAAAGGCAATAAAAGAAATATAAGCTAAAAGAAATGCTTGATTTGTTAACGTCAATTGAAAAAAAAAAGAAGAAAAAAGAAAAATTAACAAAGTAAAATTTCAAGAAAATAACACATCAGTGAGCCAATATTCTGGCACAACTCACAAATCATATTTTTATAAGATATCAAGAAAGATCTTAGATTTTTCTTCTTTCAAAAATATTAATTTTAATTTGATTATAGACATTTAAAAAATGTGTTGGCGCATGTCTATAACATGAACATCATCTGATTGCTCTTAGACTTGAAAACGCATTTATTCTAATACAGCAATTTGGCATCAGGCGAAGTTATGCAATTATGTCAGCTCAATGACGCAAAAATATGGATAATGTCATAAAACGCAGGAAGAGGTTAAAATTTTGTAAGATATACACATTTCCCAACGTTCTAGAAACCACGAATAAATGTAGATAGGCATTGGAACAGCTAAATCAAGATTCCCCTCCTCGACTTATCTGTTTAGTTTTAAAGTTGCTCTATCAATATGGAAGGTTCCATGAATTCTGAACAGAAACCTATCAATAACACAAGATATTTTTACGGTCGCCATCGTGGTCTGGATATTCTGACAAATGAGACGGTTCAGTTTGATGGAGAGAAAAGATATTTGTACGCCATGCAAGTCAATCCAACACTTCTGACCAAAGCAAATAAAAAAATATATTATATATACAAATATAATATATATACAAATGTTTATACAAGCCTACGCCACCTGGAAGGTTATAGTTGAAAGAGCATCCAATGAAAGTAGTGGAGGGAAACCAATGTGGAATGTGATTGGATGATCATCGGAGACCTGGCGAGAGTATCATGCACCTGAATGGCTGAGGGGATAATGCAGTGGTGGGTTATATCAGATCAATTTCGAAGGGGATGTCCCAAATGATAATGATTTTTTTTCCCATCTACAATTGGTCTCTAAATATATATTCATTAATGTCTGTTGGGGCAGCAAAATTCTATCCTCTCTCTCTCTCTCTCTCTCTCTCTCTCTCTCTCTCTCTCTCTCTCTTTCTATGTCTCTCTCTCACTTTCTCCCTCTCCCTTTCTCTGTTTTTCTCTCTCTTTCTTTTTGTCTCTTCTCTCTTGTTCTCTTGCTCTCTTTCTCTCACCCTCAATCTGTCATTCTGTCTATCCAATTGCCAATCTCTCTCTCACTCTCTCTATCCCTCTGTTCTTGTAAAAACAGTCTGTATTCTTTCGAGCAATACACAATTCGTTTAAAATAGTTACCGTTAGCTCTTTCGTTTGCCAGAAATGACTATCAATTGCTCACGCTAGGCTTCACGTTGTTTATAATGTATACATTGAAGGAAGATAGGATATCTGCAGTTGATTTTCAGCTTTGAAAATCCCACGAGAACTTTGGCGAGTAAATCAGATGCAAAGAACTAAGACGGGAAGAAAGATCATAAGGAAGGCGCAAGAATAATCCAGGTTGGTGTAGGTAAATAGGCTAATTAGATTAGTCAAAAGATGAGTAGGCACAAAGAAAGAAAAAAAATTATAGCACACACGCAAGCGTACACAGAACTATATAAAGATTGGAATCTTACAACACAAAAACAAGAGAAACACTAGTGTAAGCTTTCATCAAAGTAACACAAAGCTATTGTCTACCCATACCTATGTTTTTTAGCCTAAAAAAAAAAAAGGCACGACAAAATTATCTCAATGAGAGGTACGTAGTTTCTAGACTGCTTAACCGTCATTTAGTTCAACAGAATGTTAATAATTTGATTGATCGCATATTGGAAACAAAAAAAAGTGAGGTTCAAAGCATTACTAAACATTTTTAGAAATAATGCTGCCTTCTGAGGCCATGGGTTAAAGGCTTGAGGCTACTTTTTTTTGCTTTTTACTAAAAACTATTTGTTTGAAAGAAAACAGATTTACATCCAGTTACACATATCCACAAACACGTAGAAGCACCCACTCTCACACGATACATATACATAAGCATACACAAACCTCAGAGGAAGCCTTGTGTCGCTGATCAGTTTATTAGTCTCCAAGGCACATTGCTTAATTTTAAGGCAGACCTTATTTTCCCGAACGCTCGGATAAATACAGTCCGAATATACTTTCCCGGACGCTTTCTTTTATAAAGCGAGCGAGCGAGCGAGCGAGAGAGCGAGAGAGAGAGAGAGAGAGAGAGAGAGAGAGAGAGTACAGTAACACTGACATACTCGTACTCATACTCAGCTTATGAAGTTAGAAGCACTGGTCCCCTTAAATCAAGCAGTGCCATTGCGTTCGTGAATAATTATAATGACTGGACCTACTATTTCCAGAGGTGTTCGGGAAAATAGTCACTTCGTACTTTTAATGAATCTGTTGTGGGCTTGAAAGAACCGCATCTTTGTAGGAGAAGTTTGTCAACAGAGGGTCATACGCAAGGCGAATGAGAGCGTAAACTATTTTGAGGTAAGCAAAGACCTATCACGAGAAGTTTAAGTATTAAAAGAGAGAAAGAGAGGATGACAGAAAGGTCAGCTTGACAGGTAGATAGATCGATCGATAGATTGAAAGATAGATAGATAGATAGATAGATATAATATGAGAGAGTAATGGGGAAAGAGAGAGAGGTAAGGGGGAAAAAAGAAAAAATATACAAGGATAGAAAGTAAAGGAAGGAAACTCTAAAGTCGTTTATGTCGAAATTAGTGTTCTAGAAACCGCTTTTCGCCACTTGCCTAATCGTTCTACCAACACAGGGCATATTCATCACTGTCTCCTTAGATCATTTCCCATTTTTTTTATGTTCAAAACAAGTTCGACCGAGAAAGGGAAAAAACAACGTAACCATTTGTGTTCGTCTCAACTTTTTTTTTTTCTCTTAATTTATTCGGCAACTCGTATTACAATCACAACTGTGCTAATCATGTCGTTGACCTAAAAAAAAGTATTGTTCTTGTATTGTAGGTTTCGATTTCATTTCACGAGGAGATAGTAACAAGCAGAACTGCCTTCATCGTACCCTCTTCTTCAATCATAACCATTTCGTCTTGCTTTCAGGCCAATAATTATGAATATACGGTAATGCCAATGACGTCTAGAAGATGCCAATTAGTGTAAAATTTCATATCCTAGCTCTCGTTAGTAAAAATTCAAAGGGTTTTGCAGAATAAACGATTTGTCCTTTGCGAAGGTGTAACCCCCCCCTCTCTCTCTCTCTTTCTCTCTCTCTCTCTATCTATCTATCTATCTTTCTCTCCTTTTTCTTTCTCTGTTTCTCTCTCTCTCTCTCTCTCTCTCTCTCTCTCTTCCTCTCTCTCTCTCTGTCTGCTTTACTCTCACACGCACACTGTGATAAATAACTCAATATGAGACTCAATTCTGAGGATTTTTAAATGCTTCTTTTCAAAAGAGTATGAGAGTCTTTGATTTATGCTGAACTTCATTTTATTCACTAGATTAAAAAAAAAAAATTAAATTGTAATTATAAACATCGAGAACTTCCTAGAAACAGAACATATTTCTCCAAAGACAAACTATCGAACCGATTACAATTTTTACATATAAAAATTACATAAATACCGTTTCATTTTTTTCTTCTTCTAACTTTGCCTAAATGAAGTTCGATTACCACAAAAACGTGAAATGTCATCACTATATCGCTGGTTTCATTTCAACAGTTTCAAGAAATACAAATGTAAAGCTCTGTTTTCAATAGGGACATGCTTTTGTGGACATGACAATTTTACCACAAAATAATCCTGGAAGCTCTGGTGGCACATTGGTGTAACACTCTCACTCTCTCCCCCTTTTCTCTCTCTCTCTCTCTCTCTCTCTCGCTCTCTCT